>JAEIHY010014125.1:0-17460 GCA_018904565.1 Drosophila tsacasi | reverse complement strand
GATTACGTGTTTGTCTGCATGCGTGTCTGTCCACAAAAATGGAATTTACACACCTCACACACGCCACGCCACGAACACACACACCCGTGTAAGGGGAGAGTGGGGGCAGCAGAAGGAGGAGGGGCCAAGAACCGCAGGCAAACTGACCGGCAAACCGACCGCAATGTGGCCCACAAGCAGCACAAGCGGCAGTGGCAACATATGGCCAAAAACTGAGAAGCTTTACGGGCGTATGCGAGTCCGAGTGAGTGCGTGGCGCATTTTTAGCTAAAGTTTTTTCTTCTTTTTTTGAATTCCTTTCCTTTTTGCTGGCTGCGGCTTAGAGTTTTGTGTTATGCTTTCATCTGGTGCCTGCTGGCGGGCAATTTGCCTAGACCGAATTGCACTTGCATGCTAATGAAAAGTGTTTTCCCTCCCGCCCCTCGAACTCTGCAAGAACTTTAAATTGCCTCCGAAGTTAAAGCCAAATTATATGTCTGGGAAGCCGACACACAAACAAATTTGCCCAACCATTTACATATAAATAATAATAATAACAACAGCGAGAATGGGGCGCGGCAATCAAGGCTGGGAGCTGCATTAATGAATAGCATAACACTGAGAAAGTTCCATTGGTAAATTTAACAAACATTTATTTCAGATATTATATATTGTTCATCTCCATTTTCTTTGAATTTGTCATGAAATAATCGATATTTTTAATGTGCAAAATACGACTATAATTTGTAAATTTGTTCTTTTTGTTGATATATTTATCATCATCTGAAAATGCTTACATCAAAACAAGAAATTCAAAGCTTCTAATATTTTTTGTATGAACAAATCTGCCGTAAATCAATTAAAATCAGTATTTTTCCATCTCTAAAATCAAATACTATGTTTTTCGCTGTGCCTGCAATATGCAGCAATGTCCTTGAAGTTCTTGGCAGCCTACTAAACAATGGCAACATGAAGGCTTCGGCGTAAATCGTGCCACTTCATTATGGCGGCTGATGGCAGCTGAGGACGGCAGCCGCGGCGAAGGGAATAAGCCATGCAAATGAGTTTTCCCTTTTCACGACTTTCACTTGTTTCATTTTCTGCAAGAAATGCCTAACAATGCGATGGCTTTGGCCCTTATTGCTGTTACAGTCGTAATCAATATTTGCTGCTGAACCAAAAGTAAGTGAAGAAAAATTTAATAGGCCACAGCAAAGCCAAAGCTTAAATATGTCTAAAAATTAATTAACTGATAATAAAATGGAAACAAAATTAGAACAACAAAAGTGTAGATATTTCTAAAAGATTAAGATTTAGTCATCTATGTATACATACATATGTATGTATGCTCAACTCTCATTTAATTTTAATCCAACATTGAGTATACTTAATATTTGTAGAATAAATATACATCATTTATTAGATTTTCATTCGTCTTAAAAATAAAGCATATTTAAATAAAAAAGTAAAAAGACAGCCATATATGCACATTACTTTCTTACTTCCCCTTTAATTGTAAGCCTTCATTGCGTATACTTAATATTGATTGATACATTTTTCTAGAAAAGGAAAACTCAAGCTTATATACTTAATTGATTAATAATTATTATTTTGTGTATATAAGGTTCTATGAAGTAAATTCTTTATATAAAAAATACGAAATACGCTACATTTACATTATGATATTTCTAACATTGCATATCTTTTACTCCCACAAAATGCACCATCTTTGTAGCAAGAAAATGTACATATATTTAGTCCTGATACTATACATATTGTTCCCCAAATGAATTATTAATTATGTGTTAGGAATGTAACAAACACTATCAAGAAACCAAAGCATATGAAATGTAACGAGTACATTTATTTAATAAGATCCCTTGCCAGCTTTGATTAATTCCGAATTATTTCCTTGGAAATTAATACAATCACAATCACAATCTGTCACCTGCCGAGGAAGAGGAGGAGGAGAAGGATTGTTTGTCAATGGAAGAGTCAGAAACAATTATGCACAGCTCATCAACTGCCCGGTACACATTGCGTATGCTTGATAACACTTTGTGACATCTGACGGTATCTGACAAGCATCCGACAAGCTCAGCAAGATTCCTCTGTCAATGCATGGAAATGTGTAAATATTTGCATGGTAATTAGCAAGGACAGCCCTAACAACAACTGTATTAGTCGTTGTCCTTGAAATCCTGCTCGTTTGAGGGCCCAGACTGTGTTACGCGTGGGACTAGGTGGAAACAACATTTGGTTGCCTCGCACAATTATGCAGATTGCCACTGCAGAAATGCGACGACGAGTCGAGTGGCGGGGACTCTCGAAAGTTTGTGCAAATATTTGCCATTTGGTCGACGAGGCCGCGCCCCACCCCTCACCTTCCACCCGTTATGCTATTTTGCTTGCTTCCCTCATATTTGTGTTTGCCCATTTTCGGGGGGCATTGGAAATTGCAATTTTTCCATGATTTGTAAATAAACTGAAGAGACTGCCTGGCTGCCCCCTGATTTCTTTCATGGGTTTTCCTTCCTGTACTTACGTGTACCATTCCTTGGAGTTTTCAGGCAAACACTTCAGCGTGTAAATGCACAAACACACTCACACAAGCACACACGAAAAAAAACCAAGTTTGAGAAACTAAAATAGAAACACATTTCATTTCCGTAAGATCTGGCAGAGTGGAAAAGGAAACTGCTCGAAAGGAGAGTAGGAAGCAGGATGCAGGGAGGGAACAGCGACTGGCAAACAACAAGCAAGTGGAAATAAACTTGGCGATAAACCAACGAAATCGATTGGAAATATTTTAACGAAATTGCAGCTTAAAGTGTCAAGGCAGCATGTCGGTTTGCTGCCAGAAAAGCTGCAGTGCGCGGCTGTAGGGATGGAGGGAGGAATGGTGGCATTTCCTGGGGTAGCAATCATTTCCACTGACGTTAAGATGAGTGCTCGTTGCGATGATTCGGCTGTCGATGATTATGAGGCTGCAGCTGCAAAATGTAGCTCTGGGGTATTTAGATAATACCGCCCATCTACTTGCCACTTTCCAATGGCAACTACAGTAGAACTTCTATGACTTAGACCCCAGTAACCCCAGAAGATATACATACCTATAATTTTTGAATAGTTTTACCCCATAATTCTTAATTTGAATATGGGTATGTAGCAAACATCAACATGTTGATATTATATCAATTGTTAATGTGCAAGTTTATATATATCGTTGCTTTAGCGTTTCGATATACATATGTATAAGGGAAAAATCGATCATTTCTTTTTAATATCGAATTTAGCCAAATGAAAGCAAAACATAGTTTAAACTTTCATTCTTGGAAAAAAATCTAAAGGGGTTTTCAAAATTGTAAATATAATCCGTAAAAACAATAATTAAATTAAATATTAATACATATGTACATGTTATATCCATAGTTAAGAATAAATAACTTAATGAAAAATACGATACTTAAGATATTATTATTATTATTTATTTAATTGACTTCCTAACGCTACGAGTTTAGAACTTATAAATTAGAGCGCTAGTCACAAAGTGTTACAATTTATATGTGTCATACTTGAATTAGAACAAATTTGGTGCATAAAATATTGTTAAACTGTTTTTTGTTTCGATTTATTTTTAAACCTTTTAACAACAAATGTTGGTTTTAATTATACAAAGAATGCCGAAATAGTAGATAGAATTCTTGTAAAAACTCTCGTTTGGTAAATAAAAATACAATAATAAAACATATCGAAAAAATATCGATTTATATATATATGATATTGGTGACCTTTTACCATCAATATTTCTGTTAGTTTTAATTAAAATTAGTTTTGAGTGTAGAATTATTACAATATTCACTCTTTTATAATTAATAAAAAAAATATAACCTACTTAAAATAATAATACAATTAAAATCAATGTCATTACAAGTTTGTTCTATTCGAGTTACAGGTAATGCATCTTTAAGGAAGCTCCGCTGTATCCGTATCTCTCGAGTGTGCAGTTCAAGTGAAGCGCAACGGCAAAGAAACAGTTTAAATGCTAACAATGCAACGGTTTCGGGTCAAGTATTTCCATTTTTTCTCCTCGTCCTCTCTGTTTTCCACCCCCTCCTCCGTTTTTCCGGCAACGGAAACGAAGTGTAATGAAAGCGTGTAAAGTGCAAATCGAAAAGGCAATACAAGTAACGAGTACAAAATACTTGTGCCCCTGTCCCTCCCCATTCTTGGCACCCAGAATTTTCTCTAAATTACCAATGTCGGAGCCGGGGGCTAGGACGATAAGGCTAAGGTGGCCAGGAGGCACATCCTGCCAGGTGAAACAAGGTGAAAGGAAGAAAACAGGCTAAGGAAATGCAAGTTTCTTTCACGTTCTAAATGGGTTTCCTTTTTTTGTGTTTATTTGTGCCCACTTTGTTGTGTGAAAATTATAACTTTAATTAAACGAATTTAATTTGGCAACCAGAGCTGCATCCCTAATGCCTTGACTTGGCACAGAGGACGAGAGTGGTTTTATTTACTTTAAGCCTAAACAGATTTCCATATTTCATTAGCATTTGGCGACCACAAAAACCGCCAACGAATTAAATATTGATAATTGTTTTTCCAAATCGATTCCGCTGCCAGCTGCCCGCGCCCAGTGTTATCTATATGAATTTAAATATATGTGAGAGTATATATAAAAATATATATATGTATATATGGCAATTACATAATCCAGTGACAGAAAAGAGTTTTGTTGCCGCTCGCCGTTGTTTTTTTGAAATTTATTGCATATTTGTTTGGCGCAGACTGCAAACTCGCCCGGGAATTGCCCGGGGGCTTAGAACTAACAATTCAAAATGCATTTAAAGCCGTCGAGGCGGCGCGCCAAAAACGGGACAAATGAAAAATTTCAATTAACCACAAAAACCGATGGTCAAAACCAAATCGAAACTGGCCGAGAAGCGCACAACGAGACACAAAAATAGAAAAGGAGGAGCCGCTGGCACAAAAACTGCCAACCATTTTGGCTAAATCATTTTCCGCTCTCTTTTTCTGTCTCTGTCTCGGTATCCCACTCTCTTTGAGAAGTTTTTCCGGTTACCCGGAGCTTCTGTTCTGTCCCTAGGAAAATCCTTTTGTCGTCGCGATGCGTACGTACCATGCGCTGGGCCACAATTAAATGCATTCGACAATGCACCTGACCGACCCCGTCCACAGCCGTTCATTTATTCATTGAAGATTGGCTTTGGCCAATCAATTGGCCATGGAGGTGCCCGGTGCATTTGGTGAGGTTTTTCTGGCCATGGCCAAATCAATGCAACATGCGGTCCCCCGAAAACCAGCGAAATCAATGCGAATTATTTGGTTTTCCAATTCGTTACACTTCGTTAATGACAATCCCTAAACTCGTTTTGTTTTTCGCCCATCGGTAAGATTTCGAAAATGGAATAATTCTATTTTGGCAACCGCTCGCTCTCGCTCTTGCCGTCTGCCGTTTATTGTTCATCATATCGACATCAAACCCGGGCATGGTGGAGACCGCAGCGGAAATTTATTTTATAACATACAGGCGAGCAGCACCGCAGCTCATTTGGTGCCACGAAAACCGCCAATTTGGCTCCGTGCGGCAGGCAGCATTTCAAATCGCACTTTAATTTTGCATGTGGAGTGTACATATGTGTGGCTGGTGGGGAACGTGGGGCGAGGGCGAGGACAGGGGCGTGGCATGGCCCACTCAATCGTTTTCGGAGCATTGTGTGTTGACAAAGACGTGAATAAAAATTTATTCGCACAGAAGTGTGCTATACGACATGCACATAAAATGATTATGACGATTATGCTCCGAGCTCAAGAGAAGGAGCTGCTGGGATGCTGGGCTGCTGGGATGCTGGGCTGCTGGGATGCTGGGCTGCTGGGATGCTGGGATGCTATATGGAAGCAGAAACATGAACATCCTTCAATTACAGCTGCGGGCATATTGTACAATGTTTTTGCGCAGTTTCCAATATTTTGTGTAACACGCTTTATATGTTGAATTTTGAAAGTGCAATTTTTTTTGTTCTATTTTCTATAGAGGTTTGCTGGAAAAAGGAACTTGAGTTTAAGATACCACACTCGGAATTTTGTTACTTATCATTATAATAAGTGAGTTTTAGTAAACAAATATTTAGTTATAAATATATAAGATTATATATACTAACTCATCTATAGGATTTCAAGAAATTTTTAATTCTTAGAAAAACATTTTTAATTATAAACTTAAGTTACTTAATCATTTTAACCAGTCTTTGGATTTTAGGAATTGTGTTTTTTATTCGGTATTTCAGTATTATTAACTAGAACAATATTTACGGTCACTTAATATATAAATTAATTTTGATCATATTTAAAAATTTATTTTCCATAATTGTTAAAACCAAGTTTTTATTACTTATAAGTAGTTCATAATAATATTTTTTGTTTACGTTATTTAAGGTTACTTAACACATATGTTAAAAAATTCAATAAATATTTTAAAAATTGGATGAATACAATTTTTTTTATAATTGTTGTATGTACGTATTAAATATCAAAATGTATGAATAATAAATAAAGATACTTTCCCAACTCTTAAAGACCAACTTATTAATTAAATTAAATTGAATAGACTTTTTTATTAGTTGTATATTAAAACTAGTATAAATAATCCACTTTATTTGTTATTTTCTATCATTTAAAGCTATAATTTAAAGCTGTTTAAGAAGGGAGCAACAACTTTGTCAGGAATTTCAGCTGCTGACTAAAATTCAAATGGCATTGCCATTGCAGAAAAATCGTTTGAGAATTATAGTGAAGCCTTACAAGTACATAAGTGCAGAGATTAATTTTTTAGGAAGCTAAAGTAGAGTTTGTTGAAAGAACAATATTTAAACCTAAGACATTATTTATTATAAATAATTTTAATTTAATATAAATAATTTTTTTTATATACCTCTATAATTCATGTATAGAAGTATATAATAGGTATATATATATAGAGGTATGTAATTCATTTATTTCAATTTCCCTATTATACATAAGTATTATTATTCCGACCTTAGCTGTATGTAATCCCCACTCTCCCAGGCTCACACGGTCCCTACATTTATTGACACAAATTGCGTTTTGAAGACGGCATTTGGCAGCCGTTGTTCCGGGGGCTCCTCTGCTTCCCTTTTTATTAAGGCAATAATAAAATATTCATAAAGATTCAGTTTATGCTGCGATAACAAGGAATATATTTTAGAATAAACGTTCATTAAATAGGTTTGTGGCCGGAGCCTACGCAATCGATGGATAAGTAGATATTAACGGAGATGGGGATTCCTAGTTTATTAGCTCTCGCCTGAGTTATTGGCGGTCGGGACAAATACTTGCCTTAAAACTGTGTGGTTTTGGGGTCTCAATCAATTCCAGAACAAGCTGTGCGCCACACAATCATGTCAAGAATTCAATATCAAAGCGCGAGAGCAGCTGTCGCTGATGACATCGGGGAAATGTCCACGATTTCATCAGTACCCCTCACTCGCCTCATACTCCATGGCCTTTCTTTCAATGCCATTGATGAACAGGCTTAGAGTGCTTGGCGGTTGTTGGTGGGAGGCGTGAGTTGGCGGAGGGCAAGCATCGCATTTTGATTACAAATATGAAACATGTTCACACAAATATGACGACCTGCCCCTCGGAACCCCGAGCTCTTGGTTGCCACAGCTTCCTCAATGGCGTGTGTATGGAGTGCACTTAATGGCGTTCCATATCGGTCGGTGGAGGGTCGGGCGAAGGATGCGAAAGTCAAGTTAATATTGAGCCAACTTGAGTCAATTTTGAGTGAGTGGCGACCAAAAAACACTGAGACAAAGTGGGGATATTAAACTAAGAGTTAACTTTAATTAAAACAAAAATTTAGAATGTTAGCATGCATTTTTTGCTATTTATTTTAATGCATCTCGAATCCCCTTATGCAGATTTATTATAAATAATGCCAGCCTAAAGTTATTTAAGATCTAAATTGAATTTGTTCTTCTAAATAAAGCTTAAATGTGGGTTATACAAGCATTGTTTTTTGAAAACGTCTTTCTTTACGTCTTTATATTTTACTTAACATTATTTTATGTTGTTATTATTTATGTTATAAGAAACACCCTTAACTCGAAATTAAAATACAAATAAAAAATACGTCAACAAAATTCATTCAACATTTTCTTAAATTTCTTATTAAAAATTTTAAACTTCTTAATAAATTTAATGTTTTTTTAAAACTTGATGCACCTTTTGAATACTATTTTAATTTAAACCATTTTATTGGTTAAAACCTGTGTTTTTTTACAGATATGTAGTATACGCCGATACAATTGCTAAAGTATCATAGTTAAAAAGTCTATTGAATCACTATCGATGCTTTGTCAGAATTTACGATTATTTCACCATATTTTACACCAGGCATTTACTTAAGCTTTTAAATTTGAACAAGTAAATTTAAATATTATTTTAAATCCATATTTCTTTTACTTTATAAGTCAAACCATTTATTTAACATTGCTAGGGAAATAATAAAAAGTTATCACACTTGTAAGGAGTATCTTTTAATTCAACTTGCATTTTTAACAGTGCAGGAAACCTTCTCGCTGAGATGGCAACACCCGGGGAAAATTGCAAATAGACAAGATCTTAGGCCATTAGGTTTAATTGCCAAAGTTCTGGGGCAACAGCCAGTGAAATTGCAACTGCAACTGCAACAAATAGCGTGGCTATCAATATTTCCGTGGCTGCATTTGATTTCCTAATGCCTCCGCACCGAAGGCTGGAGTCAAGTTGACAGCCAGGGAGGCGGCCTTCATCCGCCACCCAAGCCAAACCATTGTCCGCCTCCCCCCCATCATCCTTGTCAACGATTAACAATATCCGCTCCTCTGCTCCGGCAGTAGGTCGCCCTGGTCGCTGCTGGCCTGGTTCGGGGCTTGGTTTTAATTAGTGCAGCCCCGAACGCATTTTCTATTGGCCAATTCACCGCAGAAGCTTCATTACCGACGGTACCGTGTGTGTATCATTCGCTTTGGCCGTGTGTTTGTGTGCCGGACAGATTGTGAGTCATTAAGTTGATGCAGCAGCAGCAACAACAGCAGCAGCATCTGTGGAAGCCACACAAACAGGCAGTTAGGATTGCCACATGCCACGCCCACAACGGCGGTTGATGATTTCCTGAAGGGGAGCTCGGGCTCAACTGTAACAGAATCGCAATCCGAGAGCCGGTATCATCACCCAGAATCACCAGAGCCCGGATCAGAGGGAGTAGAAACCGAACTGGAAACAGAAACATGTCGAGAGAGTTAACCTTTGTTGGCGGTTTCTGCTTTTTGTGCACCGGAAACGGCAGAGCAACTCAATCAGTTTTTGCGGTTTACGGTGGTTGGTGGCCCCGGCCAAAGAGGACACGCTAATGGCTCACAAATGGCACTTGAATAATTGAAAGCCGGAAACGGAGCGGAGCAAAAACGGAGGCGAAATGAAGCGAACGGATTTAGCCAGCACATGACATTGTGCAGTCCATTGTCAAATTTTTTATACACGTAATAGCCATGTACACAAATTGCACTTTTCAACTAAAAATTAACTACGAATTCAACTAACTAATCCCAGGAGGCGGAGGACTACTGCGAGGCGTTCTTCTTACGTCCCTTACTTCCGGAAGCCGCATGATCTGGGTCCGAATGCGGTTTCTTTTTGTCCTGGGGCTGCTGCTTCTTCGAGCCTAGTTTTTTCTTTTCACTCGTAATTAGCTCCTGCAGTTCATCCTCCCAGCCCAGAGCTTTGGCCAGAGCCAGGACCCCGGCATCGCAGTCGCCCAGAAAAGCCACATCCCTCGTGTTGTTGGGCTTGTTGTAAAGCAGCGATTGTTCATGAGGATCCATCCAGGGCACAAAACTGGACTGACCCACTGCATCGCGATTAATCAGAAGCCGCACGCATCGTGGCCCAGGTCGCTGGACAAGCGACGCAAAAGGCTGTACCTCCAGCGAAGTGCCCATGATAATCAGAAGATCACAATCTTTGAAATCCTCATCCGGACACGTGTAAAACTTCGACGGCAGATTCTCGCCAAAAAAGACAATATCCGGCTTGACCACGCCCTTGCAATTCTTCTGCTTACAGATGGGCAAGCGATCTGCAAAGATCTCCGCCTTCATCCAGGCCATGTCATACTCCTTCCGGCACTTTAGGCAATGGTTGGTGTGGAAGCTGCCGTGCGCCTCTATGATCTTCTCATCGGGCAGGCCCGTCAGCCTGTCCAAAGTGTCTATGTTCTGGGTATAGTGACGCTGTAACAGGCCCTTGTCGTGCAGCAAACGGACAAAGTAGTGAGCCGGCGAGGGGATAAACGAGCCGGGGTACAGCTCCTTGGCCAGGGCGAAAAATGGAGCGGGGTTCTCCTCAAAGTAATCCATATCAAAGATGGCCGTGGGATGTGGCAACTTGTACTTTTTGAGGTTGCTATAGAGCCCAGAGCCCGGCGACCGAAAGTCCGGAATGCCAGCGGCTAAGGAGGAAGAGGAGAGTCATTCTAGGATAAGGGCAGATTTTTAAACAAACCCACAGGTGGAAATGCCTGCTCCCACCATAGTGACGATCTTCCGAAAGCCCTGGTCGCGCCAATGGTTGGCAAAGCCGTCGAACGACAGGTCAGGTATTACCTAGGAACCATCAGAGATCTTAATACCATTCTTAATATTTACGGCGAACCGCTCACCTTCTCCAGTTTGGGATCTGCTTTGGGGTCCGTTGAGGAGCCCCCAAGATTTAGGGTATGGGAAAAAAAACGTCGTATCAGGTCCATTGTGGCACTGTCTGGGAATGGAGACGAAATATAGATTAGTGACAGTAAACACCGTTGTCGTTGATGTTGATGTTGATGTTTTTTACAGTCTGCAACGAACCTTCGCCGGCCTCTTCTTCGTCACTGGACGAAGCTGTCGCCTCCACCGGCTTGACCTCCTCCTTCTTCTTTGCACTGTCGCTCATGGTTGGAATAGCCCTAGACCTCGGATAATAAAGATATCTGAAGCTGCGTATTATTTTAGTAGCTCCCCCCGTTGTTTTGGTTATTTGTTTTCGTTCCACACGACAAGGGAAATCACGGCGTGAAATAACTATCGATAACACTGAATCGAATAGTTATATGGCAGCTAAAAAATATCTGGTTTTGGATTTCACTGTTTGGCTGTAATTTCATTTGTTAAAAAGAAAATATTTATTTCCAAAATTAATAACAAATATATTTTTTAGTGCACAAAATATCATTATTTGTATTTATTTAAAAGAATATACAATTCCACATATAGCCAGATTCAGCTTATATAGCTAGTTCCCCACCACTGAGTGCAACGATTATTCGATAGCTGTTATCGGCGCACCCACCGATAGGCACTTTAAAAAACAGCCCTGGCTTTCCACTCTTGCCCCGATTACTCGATGTGCGGCTGTCTTGCAGCTCTGCCCGTTCGCCCAGCCCTGGAAAACCACGCCAGTCATTTTTGTTTTGATAAGGATACGGATACAAAAAGAGCGTGGCCTGGAAAAAGTGCAGAAATAGCCGAGAAAGCGCTGCAATCTACGGAGAAATCGGTGCAAACAGTGCGGTGGATCGTGCGCGACAAAGTGGGCTCGCAATCGAGCATTCCCGAGGCTACATACGTGGAAGCAGCGTGCGGTGGCGGAGCAGAGGCGCACGAGAAGAAGAAGAGGCGGAGGCAGCAGCAGTGGTACACAGAAGAAGAAGGCGAAGCACGGCGCAGACAGCTAAAATAACAAACCAGGGAAGAGCCCGCGGAGAGAGTGGAGAGTGGTGCGGCGCGGAGTGGAGTGGCGAGGAATGGCTGTGGGCCTGCCGTGGCTGCCATTGTATAACGCTGATGGGCAGACAATAGTGCCGCGCTAAGACTTAATCTCGAATACCTCGCAGCACCATGCATCTGAACCATGCGACTGCCGCCACAGCAGCCATGGCCAACTACCAGCACTACCAGCTGCCAGCCTCCCATGGTGGCGGCGGCGGCGGCGCGGGAGGAGGCGGTGGCGGAGGAGGGGGCGGCGGTGGCGGTGGTGGTGGTGGAGCTGGCCTGCAACAGCCCCCGACGCTGGCCAGCTTACAGCAGAGCCCGTTCGCGCTGCATCAACTGACCGCGGTGCAGGCCATCCAGCATCCCACCCACCAGGCAATGCTCCATCCACAGCACCCGCTGGTCCATCTGCTGGACATTTCCACGACCACGGCGAATAGTGGCGGCGGCGGCAACGGAGGTGCGGGCAATCATACGCCCATTTCACCCATGAAACAGGAAGTTCAGAGCGTAATCAGCGAGGAGGAGGTGGTGGTGGACGATCCGCGCAAGAAGAAGCAGTGCCACGTGTGCAAGAACAAGTTCCGGCAGCTGACCACATTACGCAACCACATGAAGATCCACACGGACGAGCGGCCCTACAAGTGCAAGCACTGCGACAAGGCCTTCCGCCAGATCTCGACGCTGACCAACCACGTGAAGATCCACACCGGCGAGAAGCCGTTCACCTGCAACATCTGCGCCAAGGACTTTCGCCAGCAGAGTACGCTGATTAACCACATCAAGACGCACAAGGGTGAGTGTGTGCCATCCAGCTAAAAAGTTGTCACTTCCAACTTAACTCCTCTCCTTACTTTCTTGAGCAGCGGCGGAGTCCAGTACGCCCACATCCCTGCTCAGCTACCAACCGCAGCCGGGCAGCGGCAAGCATCGAAAGTCGCAGATGCAGGTCTACCAGCAGCAGCATCAGCGCGTCCAAATCTCAAAGACCCTGTACTCCGGCAGCTATAGCTCTCCGGCGGCCGAGGAGCTGGTGAAGCCGTATCAGTGCAGTGTCTGCAAGCGGCGCTTTCCGCAGCTGACCACGCTGCACAACCACGAGCGGACCCACATCGATCCCAAGCCCTACAAGTGCGAGACGTGCGACAAGTCCTTCAGCCAGCTGGCGACACTGGCCAACCACAAGAAGATCCACACGGGCGATAAGCCGTACACGTGTTCCTACTGCCACATGCAGTTCCGCCAGCAGAGCACCCTCACCAACCACCTCAAGACGCATACGCATCAGTTGGCCGGCGGCGGCGGTGGCGGTGGAGCAGGAGCAGGAGGACCCGGAGGATCAGCAGGAGGCGGCAGCGGAGGCGCCGTAACAGCCACAGGTGAGCCGCTTGTGTGTTCGCCCTACCAATGAGCCGCTTTCTGTTATCACTGTGTGCATTGATTAATAACGCTCTTCCCTAACGAAGCTTTTATTTAAATCTTGTGTACGCATGCTAATCCCGTCAAATCATCCAATCCAACACCAATCAACCTGCAGTGGATCACTCAATGCCCCCCACTCTGGCGGCCGGGACGCAGCAGCTGACGACTGGACTGTTGCCGAACAACCTGCACGGCAACACGCCGAACATCATCCAGCTGGACCATCATCCGCTACTGCATTTCCTCGATGGCAGCACCACGGTCAGTTCGGTGGTGGCAACGGCGGCGGCCGTCACGAAGGTCGAGCACTTTCAGCCGGGAAGCGGAGGGGGCGGGGGAGGAGGAGGAGGAGGATCGCCGCCGGGCCGTATGACCATTGTGGGCAACATCAATATGCTGAAGGGCGACAATCCGGATAGGCCGTTCGGCTGCAGCGTTTGCCAGCGATTCTTCTCGCAGCAGAGCACCCTGGTCAATCACATCAAGACGCACACGGGCGAAAAGCCGTACAAGTGCAAGATCTGTGAGGTGAACTTCCGGCAGGTGGCCACGCTGAACAACCACATGAAGATCCACACCGGGGAGAAGCCCTACAACTGTTCCTACTGCCCCAAGCAGTTCCGGCAGAAGAGTACGCTGCAGAACCACCTCAGGGTGCACACCTGCTAGACCCAGACTCCAGATCGCCAGGCAGCCAGCTAGCCAGCCAGTCAAGCAGCCATTGAGGAGGAATAGTGCAATATGCATGCAACATAGCACATACACAGTTATAGATCGCATATACGGCATACGAATACGATGATTACATGAATACTATATTTAAATATATATACTCGAAAGTGTTATTTACCTGCTGTGCAGAGCGCAATTGTATGTAACTATATATCGCGTAGAGAGCCGATCCACATGCGTGTCCAATTGTAAATTAAGGCTAAAACCATGTTCGCATAAGCCACGAATGATGATGATGATGATGACGATGATACAGGGTGTGTGTGTTTAAGCCTAAACTCTACTGCTATCCTAGTGCAGGATCGATGCTCGAGGAGCGTTGTCTTTAGACCATTCTAAGCCATTTAAGTGTAAGCCTAAACTTTAGATCTACGTCAGCTTTGATTTCTGATGAAACTCGATAAAAAATCATACATTTTCCTTGTAAATTATACAAGTTCTGTAAGTTACTATTCTCTAGCTCTGATAAATAAAAATCGTGTACACTTTAAACATGACTTAGGCCACCTTAAAAGAGTTAAACTTCTTTATAGCAATACTTTTTAAATACTATTATTAATATTATATTTTTATATATTTTACTTTACTTTTCGCTTTTATCAGAGCCCTATTATTTTCTCTGTACTTTACTTTAATAAATATATACACTGAGGTGTTCTACCATGAAATATATATCCCAATCAGGTGATCAGGAAACCTTTCTGAAAGACTTTTATATTTGTTCTTCATAAAGAAAGCACTCGTTATTCTGATATTATTTATTGGTTAAAACTTCTAAAAACGAAATGGTTTGGAATTGCCTAAAGATTACCTTCCACCTTCGAACGATTTCGATCCACTCCCTAATGCTATATCCCCCATCTACCACTGTTGTCACCACCACCCCCAAAGTCCCAGCCTCTTAGTTCCGAGTATCGGCTTTTCGCCAGCTTTTCTCGTCGTGTTAAATGTTAAGCCCGCCAGCAAAGTAAAGTAAATGAATTGAAAAGTAAAACTAGTTATTGCTATACTCTACAACAACAACAACCAAAACTGTGTGTAATCCCCGCCCCGCCCCCGCTCTAAACTTACGAAGGAAATCGAAAAACAAACAACTATTTATATAAGTGTACTCTTAGCGCATACTTAGCAGCATCTTCTACTCACATGACTACAAGCGGAGCAAAGGCGCGATCGCACATAAATAATAATCAATAATACATTTAAAGAGCGAAAGAACCGGGTTGCTTATAGAACAAAAAACAATACTTAGAAAACGGAGAGACAAGGAGGTAGTCCCTAAATTAAGTGAGGCGTTGATCAAGGAGGGGAGAAGAAAACGAGAAAAACCAGCTACTATAATTGAATTGACCGAGACCGAGATCGTAAATGTTGTAGTAAATATATAGTATATATAAAAAAAAATATATATAAACTACTTGTAAATGTAAGCAAAGCGAAGAGCTAAAGCAACAATAAAACATGCAAAAACAAAACTATTAAATACAAATATTATGTTTTACAAAACGGAAGGGGTTTAATTCAAGATTTTGAATTTAAGGATTTTTTGAACATATGAGTTTATTCTGGTTTATTCTCAGGTGAAACCAAATCGTTATCTAAGAATATACATATGTATGTATGTATATTGAATCCGTATATATACAGGGTCCGCCACGTAACTTTTTTTTTTTAAATGCAATAAAACAAAAACGGTTCATCCGATCATCAAATTTAACTTGATCAGCAAATTAGAGGTCCCAGATTCTATATAATATATCGACAAAATTATAAAAAAAAATATCGAATTTATCGATATTTAATATTTTACTATATCGCAGCATTAAAATAGTTTTATATATCGTTCCAATCGATCAGTCTCGTATAAATCAATTGTCTGCTATCTGTAGTTTAAAACGCGGTAGAAAGACTAATGCTATTGTTAATCGGTTTGAGACAGTGAAAGCTCATCCATCAAAGAATCTTAACATTATGACGTTTCTAAGCCAGAGTGAACTAAAGGAAATTAAAACCTCTAAGCAATTTTAGAAATTAAATATTGGAAAGATTCTACTGGAACAGACATATAATTTTCCTGAGACTTAATGCAACAACTACATTTATTTGTTGCCAATCTAATCAGTTTAAAAGTAAGCATATCAGATTATAAAGATGCTCAGGGGAAGTATTCCTATCATTCAGGTTTTTGATGTTCTCCCAAAGCGATTGTGAATGAAGTCTTATCTGCATTATGAATATGTTACTATTTATTTGAATAGTATTTAATTATTCGTATTTATTTAATCTTCTCATTCAATCTATTTTTGCAAATCTAATATTATTCAGCAGAACCCTTAGCAACTCCAAGAAAACGCACTTATGTAAGTTTGATTTGAAAAAGGGGAATTTATTAAAAGTTCTTTTTAAGGACAGCTTTGTTTATCAAGTTTTCAGGGTTTGAAGGGGAAAAGGATAAAAAGGGGATTGCGTGTATAAGAGGTACTAGAAAGTAAATTACTATAAGCACTTTACTGCATTCAATCTCTAGGGCATGTTGCACTTCGTATTTATTATTTTTTTTTTTATTTTTGCTTTATTTTTGTTTTGGGTTGGCGAGAGCCTCTCGAGCATTGTTCATTTATTTATTGTTAACTATAAATCGTGTCAGTTAATGGTAGTTACATTCCCAAAGAAGGAAACGGAAAGGCGAACTAGCTAAAATAGTCGTAGCATCGGTTTAATTGGAATTTTTACGAAATATGGTGCTGCATCTAGGCGAACGTGTGTGTGTGTTTCTATATTTATATATATTAATCCGTTCAATATCCTAACCTATTCAGGATGAGGAGGATACATGGAAAAGATACTTGCACTTGGACGTTGTCTTCCTGGGAGAGACTTACTTAAGAGAAACGCTTATATTCCTATATACAAGGAGTTTTTAGATGGATCTTCTAGCCACGCTCCTCGTTCAAGATCAAGATCAATATCAAGATCTCTCTCTGTGTCAGAAAATGTACAATACAGTAAAAAGACAAACATTCTCTGTAGTCTAGGGTGTATATATGTATGTCTTCAATAGGTTGACCAAAAGTTTTGCTTAAACCTAATACCCACTGACTCCACCCCACCACAGCTCTACTTGAACAGCCAGCGCAGGATCAGGCTGGCGAGCAGCCCCATAAAGGCGTAAATCACCGACTTCACCACCGCCGACTGCGAGACACCGCCGCCGAGCATGTGATGCGAAAGAACACTCGTGTGACTATGCGGCGGCGCATACTGCATGCGTTCCAGACGCTGGCTAATCTCGTTTAGTTGCCGGGAATGCACCTCCAGCACTCGGTTCACCTGGTCGACGGCCAATGTGAGTCTGAAAGGGAGAAAGAGGAGAAAATTAAAGGACTTTCCACTAGAGGTGGCGAAACATCGATGCCAACATCGATGTTTTCGAAAAATCACAAACATCGATGTTTTTCAAGGAATCATCGATGTTTTTCCATTCTGC
>JAEIHY010014120.1:0-12826 GCA_018904565.1 Drosophila tsacasi | reverse complement strand
TCCCTTTCCCTCTGTCGTTTTTTTATTTTTTCTCTTTTTTCTGTGTTTTTTTTCTGCTTTTTTATTTCAGTTCGTTTTTGCCATTTTCTTTTCTTGAGCCATTTTTATTATTTTTGTCATAAGCTAGCCCTGTATGCGTGTGTGTGTGTGTGGATGTGTTTGTGTGAGTGGCGGCTTCTTTATATATTTTTCATTGTGCCACACTGGCGCACATCCTGCCATATCCTCTGTCTTGCCCCTCCGCTCCCACAAGCCACCGTTTCATCCAAAACTCACAGAAGTCAAATACGTTTTAATATCTTTTCTCTCTTGACATTTTCACTACAGTTATGTTGCCATTTTTCCTCTGCTCTTGTGTGTGTGCACTGTGAAAATTACTTGTCAGGGAAAACTATACTTTACTTTAATCAATTTTGTAATTAAAATGTTGGTTACATCAAAATAAGAACCGATATTGAAAGGCGAAGTAAGATTTTGAATGTTAACAAATAAAACAGCTTTTAAAATTATTAAAATTTTATTTGTTAATCAAAAAATTGTTGTAAGTGGTCATCATTTAATTCAAAAATAAATACCTTTAATTTTATAATTCCTAAATTTGTTTTCTTATTTTTTCCCAAACTGTTTCCCTCTCTGCCTGAGTATAAGCTCGTGTGCGGGGATATATGTCTCTTAGGCGCTTGTTGTGTGTGTGTGTGAGTGTGTGTATCTGTGTGTCAGTTTTCCTTCGCTTCTGTAGCTCACAGCTTCACGTAGTCGAAGTCGCGCCAAGTTTTCCTTATTTTTCTTCTACTTCCTCGCTTTTCTCGCAGCTGTGTGAAAGTATGTCGCTGTGTGAGTATGAGTTTTTCATGGAAAACGCATCCTTCGCCTTCTGACTATAATGTCCCATCGCTGGTTGTATGTGTGCGTGTGTGTGTGTGTATGAGTGGGCGCAGCTTAATGCCTTTGCCACCGTTTCAACCCACTCTGCGCCCCCCTTTGCAACGTCCTTCGTCCTTTGCCGGCTGTTGCAGGCTGCTGTCATTGTAGGAGCCAACATGTTCGCTCTCTTTCTCTCGGCTCTCTTGTCTCCCCTTGCCTGGGAAAAACCCAATCCTCAGTTTTTCCGATCTCCCCACACCCCCACAGTCTTTCACATTTTCTCCTCCATTTCGATGCAAGCGTAACATTTTGCGCCACAATTTTCCTTCTTGTTTTTTTTTGTGCTCGGTTGTCTTTTACGTTGGCAAGAGGAGCTCTTAGTACCCTAACGTTTGAAAGGATCTTGGGAATTGGGCATGAGAAGAGGATAATCTTTTTCGTTATGAATTTAATATTATCATTTTAAAATTTAGTAACTCCTGTGCACATTTATATATAAGAAAATGTAAGCTAAGCTTTATTAAAACCCTAAAAATATTTATTTTATTACAATAATTTGTATTGTAAATTTTAAAATATGTATGTCTTTACATTTATACTTTAAATATTATATTATTTGTATAATACATTATATTTTATATTTATTTTCAATTATTAAACCTTTCTTCTTCCGTAACAATTTAAAATTATATTTAAAATATAAAAGAAATCACTGTAGTAAGAGCATTGGAATATCCTTTTTCTTCTTAGCTCTTTGCATACCTATTTCGTGTCCTTCTTCAGTACCTCCTCTCCCCTCACTATTTGCTGCTCCTGCCGCATCCTTTGCATCTCACTTTGTCCCTGTCCCTGGGCGGCATGCACTTTTTCCCTCCAACTGTGTGCTCCCTGACTTGAGCTTTTAAAAATATATTTTTGCTGAATTCTTCACTCACCAAGAACACACTGAAAGTTAACCAAAATGTGGAATTTACTTATGTACCAGAGGGTTCATATATAAAAAAGATATTAATGTACATATGTACACATCCCAGGGCAACTCTATGAAATGGTCAACCAATCGTAGGACGTGTAAACATTATGCAAACATTGTGCTGTCCACTTTCAGACAGAGAACATTCCGAATTACAATCCCCAATTACCATCACCTGACTGCATAATTAAATACAAAACGATTTTCCTTTTAATCTGCGGATGGCGTACAAAGTAGGAGGGAAAGACACGCCTCCAACAAAAAAAAAAAGAAATGAAACCTCCACACAACCGCAAATAAATAATTAAAAAGGAAAATTCCGCAAATGCAAAAAGGTCAGCGAATAAAAATTACAAAAATCGAATATTAAATTACCAACAAAAACGGGAACGCACACACACATACAGGGAAAGCTGGAAAATGCTGCGCTGCCGGCGCTTGCTCGACTTAACCCAACTTAACTACTTGACAGCAAATTTTGTAAAATGTAATTAACCAGCGCCAGGCTACAGCCGAGTGAAAATGGGAAATGCCAAACAAAAAGCAGAGAAGGAGGAGAAGGAAGTAAAGGCGAACCGAGGCGGAGGGAGAAAATGGGGCCAGAGACGAAGGAAGGCAGAAATAAAAGCCAAACGAAATGGGGAAAATCAACAGAACTCGTTGACATAATTTTCAAGCATCCCAGAGTGTGAGGGAGGGAGACACAGCACTCACAAAGGGGGGTGAAAATGGAAAATGGGAAGATGTATGTGTGTGTGTTTGTGAGAGAGTGTATTTATCCTGAGTTTGCCTGCTGTCCACTTCTGGGCGCCCAGTCAAAAGAGCTGGACTAGGAGATACCCGATACCCGTTTAACTCCACAAACCACCAAGAAATTACAGAAGCCCAGGGGAAAAATAAGTTAACAGAGCCCTAACAGATAGATATACGTTTGGATTAAGTGGAAAAGTTGGTTAAGTAATGTTAAAGGTCCTAATAAGGGCATGCATAAGTAAATAAATAAGAACTTGAGAATTCTAGGAACATAATTTATACATTCTATTCACTAATCAGTTATATTCCGAAAAATCTTTCTTAATAAATTCATCATTTTCTTATCCACATTATATTATATTTCCCTTTTTAATTACTTAAAAAATCTACCTATACCCTCATAACATCTAAGGAACCTGCTCTTAACTCTCCCTATATTCTGAACCCACTTCACCGAAACCACTATTTGCCCTCATATCATTACCAAAATGTATATACGACTGGGCTGTGTATTTTTCGGGGGTTTCGGTTTTTGGTTTCCAACCATTTGTTGAACCTTTTTTCGGCCTTTTATTCGTGTTCTGTTTGCTCGGCCACAAAATTTGCGCCTCATTTTCACAGTGCCACTCACACAAACACACACACAGACACAAAGCCAGCGAGACGGACGAAGGACAAATATCCAGCCATCTCTCTCACTATATACCCTTCTCTATCCAAGGGGTAGTCGCTCTCTTTCGCTCTATCCGCACGTGGCTGTCAGGAAACATGCTAAGCAGCGGCTTCCACATGCTGAAAGTCATTTTGATGGCCCAACAAATTCATTCACTCCACCCCGTGGCATCACCATCACCATCCATCCCTCTCACCTCTAGGGGCCACCTTTCTCCGGTTACAAACCACCCGAAGGGACCCCAGGGGCCTTCAACCCTCCAGGCCACACTTGGCCCACCTCAATTCAATTTAACTTTCAACTTTAGCTCTCGTTTTGCCTCTCGCTCTTGCCCACACGCTGTCTCTCACTCGCTCTCGCTTGTGAAGGACCTTTCCTCTCTCCCTTCAGTTCTTTCTCTCTCTCGCCCTCTCTCTATACCGTGTTAAGCGCATTTTCCATTAGGAGGATTTTCCCACTCGATTCGCCTGCTGGAAAAGCTGGGCGCCCAGTCAACTCCCGCGTTTGTCGAACGCAACCAACGAGCGAACGAACCGAATAACGGACCAAACAACGAACCGAACAACCAACTGAACAACGAACAGATGTTGAGCGAGTGCGACGAAGCAACAGCGAGTGCGACGAAGCGTCGGACGATTGTGGATTGTGAATTGGGTTCGGTTTCGGGTTGGGGTTTGGGTTCGAGTTTGCTTTAGTTGAAAGATGCACTTGGAAAAAGTAAAGGAGTTTTGAGTTCAATGAAAATACTTTTGATATTTATTTAATATATTTTACAAAGAAAACTTTGAAGATTAAGATTTAAGCTCGCCGAAAAGGTATTTACGAGTAGTTTTTAGTTTTATAATTTTTCAAAGTGTAACAAACGGGTTTGCTTTCGTCTGAGGCCCGAGTGGGTGGCATTCTCTCGCTACTGATTGTTACTGTTGTTGGCAAACGACTGTGCTTTTATCGTTTATTTGTGTCTGAACCCAAGGGTTGGGGGCGAGTGCGTCTGCAAAAAGGGGTTGGAGTTGGGTTGAGGCGGTGTGTGCGGCGGTGTGTTCGCGGGATGTGCTTGAGAGCAAGTGGCCGTGCCGAGCACCTCGGCACAAAAGAGGATGCCAAGGAAATCGTTTAGCGGATAAAGTCCTTTTTTTTTGGGGTGGACCTGTCCTCCGAAAGGCGAAAAATTCATGTAAAGCCAGGACAAGAAGACAAAAACTTGGCTTTTACGAATGGCAAATAACAGGCAAACAGAAGACTCAAATACATATATATATTTATTTAAATTGGCTAAGTGGGAAACTATTTAATTAAATTAAACTAATTAGGAAAGAATTAGAGCATATAACTAGATTAAAATTTATATTTTCTTTTAAATATAGTTGAGTGTAGTTTTCTCACAACATTTAAATTCAAAATCTCTGTATTTTATATCAATTTAATTACCCTACTTAGCTACTGAGGTAACCTTTCCAATAAGAACCCTTGTGGCCTGTGTCAAAAGCCCCTCTAGATCAAAGGAAAAAAATCAAAATAAAACATAATAATACTAAATTGAGTAAAGGGGTTTTTATGTGTCGTATCCCCGGCAGAGTCTTTTCAGATTCCATTACAAACTCCATTAATCTGCCGGCAATCACAAATCGAACCCGCTCAGTGGTTCATTTAACTGTCAGGTCCAGTCTGGTTGACCGGGAAGAACTGGAGTGTGAGTGGCGGCGGCGGCGGCATGGACCGCCCTTAATCGACAAACAAATATTGTCTGGGGTTTTATTTAACGGACAGTTGCCAGAGTCGGCAGTGCGAGTACCAAATTCAATTGCCACATCCGCCAGCGACTTGTCACGGGTGGTTGAAGCAAGACGCGTCTCCAACTCCAACTCCAAGCCCAAGTTCCGCTTCCACTCTGGACCCGGCTATATTCTGTTTTATTTCTGGGTGCGCAGTTTCCTGGTCCCTGATCCTTGAGGGTTGCTGAAACAGCCAGAACAGAGTTGTGTTGTCATGGTCACTCGATTGCTGCAATTAATATTAAAAATGAAATCATTCCCGGTGGCTGCGCCTCGAACCCTCCACAGAAGGAAAAACCTCTCGCTCTGATCTGTTCCTGGCATGGGATAATTCTACTCTCTGCCGACGACGATTCCCGTTCCGATTGCGATGGCGATGGTGATGGTGGTGTGTTAATGCATATTTCAGACACGTGCTGGCTACGCTTCTTTGATTTAATGCACAAGACGGCGGGGGGAGTTGAGTGGCAAGTGGGGATGGGTATGAAAAATGGGTAGGAAAATGGTTTGGGAAGGTTTTTGCCAAAGGTTGAGGGCAATGATGAGCGGCTTAAAATATTTGTAAGACCTTTTTATTAAAAACAAAAATCGGTTTTAAAGATTATTTGTTTGACTGGCGGCTGGGAAATCCTTGAATAAGTCTCCGCCGCCGTCGAAGCCATCACCTTCCCACCTCTCTAGGACGACTTTGCTTTGTTTGCCTGGGCGTGATATTTTAATTACGACCTGATGATGTCTGATGTAGATATGTAAATTCGAGTGTACGTGTGTTTATTGAGTGCTTTGAGTCCTGACTTATGCTCGCACCGAGAGGGTGTGGGTTCGGAAGGAGTTAGCCTCCGGGGTTGTCTTGAGACCTCACACAAAGGGGTTAAATATTCGAACTATTAATGCCAGTGGAAATGGTAATTTGGAACCCAAAAAGTTTCACCAGAATACAGAATGTTCCGGGACTTCTTCGTATCCTTATAAACTGGCAAACAATGAAAGGAAGTGAAAACTTTATCAAGCAGTTCAAAAGGAAATGACTTAATTAATAATGAAAAATGTTTAGGAACTTTATTCGGTGGAATGATGGTAAAATAATGAGGATGACCACCTTGTTGCCCTCGGAACATTTATGTTGAGTGGACAAATTTGGGAATTAATTGGGGGTTTATTTCTTGTAGGGGAAGGTTTTCTTAAAGTGCTCTTATCTGAGTAAGGGAATTAATTATTTTTGGTTTAATTACTAGTAAGAATACTAGAGGTAGGAGTTTTCCAAGTTAATTAAGAACTCATGTCAGGTAAGGATTGGAAAAAGAAGTAGTCAATAATTAAGCTTAAGATTTATTGCTTAAATTAAAGCAGAAACCCATTTCAAATTACATTTTGTTCTACATTTCTTTAGAATTCTAAGAATTTTGTTTTCCAGTTCAAAAAACTTACTTATAAATTCCGATCAAGTTAGTTGGCAGCCTTAAAATTAAGCCGTAATTACGCAAACGATTTATTGATCCCACGAGGATTTTCCACACCTTCAAAACTCTCTAAAAAGTTATTTTATTTTTTCCCCATTATCCTTAGCAATTTTTTGTTAAATTCCTCCGCTTATTTTGCGGGACATATGCTTCTGCGTCCTCCCCCTACCTCGTGGGTATTCCCCGGACATATGCTCTCCAGCTATAGCTGCGGCCATAGATGGATCTAGTAAACCTCTCCTTCTACTATAACCCCTGTTTATTTTTTTTCCATACCCCCCCTGGGCAGTGTTTGGCACTTGCGAGTGCGTTTTTTATGCCATGTTAAGGCCACTTTATGCGCTTTTTATGGGCCCGCAGCATCATAAAAAAATTCTTTTCTCACCCATACACAGAAATATATAGTTATGCTCTTGTGTGTGAGCTCTCGCACACACGCGTACAAATTCATTTATGATTTTTTCCACTCACTTATATATTTTTTATATTTATTGATTTTGTATTAAAAATGTAAGTGCGGGCTTTTAGTTTGGGTTTCGACCACGGCTGGCGTAAAGTTTTTTATGGTATTGAAATAAAGCGATATACATTCAATAAATATAAACATAAATAAATAAAGTAAAACAGCACTAAAGGTTTTCAGAACTATATTCCGGGTGAATCAGAGGGGCTAAAGGGTTAAATCAAATAGTTTTAGTGCAGATATAAAGTGGCAGGAATTTTTTTCTTGACTCTGGAAGAGGTATGACAGGTTCGTTTGGAATTTAAAATAAAAAAAAACTTCAGCTAATGGGGATTTAACTTAGGAGTTCTTTGCGTTTATTTCTATCACTGAAAATAATTTGCGAGTTTAATTTTTAAAACAAATCTGTACTATTACGTATATTATATTTTTAAATGTAATATAATAAAAACATTAATATTTATAGCAGTTAAATTGTAGAAATTATAGAAAATGTTGAAATTGTTGAAATTGTTAATATTTTAGGTATTGTTGAAAATGTTGAAATTGTAGTAATTCCTGAAGTTTTTAAAATTGTCAAAAATGTTGATATAATCGAAATTTTTAAAATGATAGAAATATAATTAGACCAAACTAATGTTTTTGTTTATTAAATTTTAAAATGAATAATTTTTATTGTTAATGGGTACCCTCATGTTGCAATCATATGTAACATATATCACCCCTCTCTTATATTATTTTTATTATTCTTCTGAGTGGACCATTGCCAAAGGGTAAAAGCAAAAATACATATGCATCATCATATATGTTTTACGTTTATATTTTGATACAAACAGGCGACGATTGCGACTCGATTATTTACAATTTGATTTTATTTTTACACAACCATTGGCACACACAGAGGGAGAGGGGGTAAGGCAAGGCCCGGAAAAGCCCCGGTGAGTTTCCGTATGTGTGTGTGTGTGCGCCCTAAAGGCATGTCCCGGCAGTGAGAAAAATCAATCAAAATCGATTTAAAAGCACAACTTCCGTTGCGGATTTACCAATGTCCGTATGTGTTCGTGCGGCGCTGTGGGTGAGCGTGCGTGTGTGTGTGTGTTGTGAAAATGTTACCAATTTATTTGTTTTTATGCCCTCGTGTGTGTTTTATTGCCTCTGCTTTTGTTGCTGTCATTGTCGCTTTGTTGCCTTCATCCGAGTCCATTTCCATTTCCCTGTTCCCTCGATTTCCTTCCATTTCGCTCCCATTTTCCCACCCAAAATAAAAAAAAAAAACAAGGGAATCACTTTGCATGTCCTTCTTCTGCTTTCACACACATATTTGGTCAATTTTCAATAACGGAATTGAAACACAAACACCCTTCCGAACTCACACACACTCACATTTACGCATTTACAATTGGATTTTCGTGTTTTTCTTGCTGTTGTTGTGTGCGAGAGTGTGTTGTGAAAGGATTTGCTTGGGAAATGGAAGGCCGAACAATAAAAGAGTGGAAATGGCATAAATACGTAATTCAGGACATTTGAATATTTCATAAGGACATGACCCACATACAAAATAAAGCACACAAAAATTATTACAATTCTCGGGCTCACACAGACACACACACATATGCGCCTGTGGAAAATCCTTCTTCCTTTGGGTGATGGAAATTTGCCTTTATTGCTGATAGTTTGCATTGTAATTGAGTGGGAAAAGGGACACAGAGCAAAGGATTTCTCTACTTGGACTCTGTGAATTACCATAAGATGAATGTGGAGAATTTTCCGTGTGGTCCAAATTACTTGTTGGAAATTGGGACTTGCTGCCAGTCTCGTGAGGATAATAATTTGAAAAGGTTCCATTTGAACTGGAAAGGATTTTTTCTAGATGGGAATTGGGTATTAAAAGGAAATTAATAAATGAATATAAGATCATTTGTAAGAACAAATTTTAATCTTACTAAAACTGTTCATTTTTTAAATATTTATTTATGTAAACATAATATTTTTATCATTTAAACTAATCTAGGGTTCTTACTAGCTTTCTTAAGCCCCTAAAAATTTTAATGTCTTGAATTAAGGAAGATTTTGTAATGATGCTTAGTTTCTTTATTTATTTTATAATACATATTATTAGTTTTTATTACATATTTATTACCTAATTTCCAACCCCATAACATCTTCAAAACCCTAATTTAAACCCAACTTCAAACCCAATTTCCTAAGGGATAATCTGAACCAATAAAATAACTGAATACAAGAAAAAGTCACCCTCAACTTGTTCAATGATATCACATTGCAGGTATAAGCAATAAATCACAGGATGTCCAAAAGTCACACCTTCCTCCCCTCAATCATTTCCCCTTGACTTCGATTAAATTGACACCAAACCCGATATTCCCCAGCCAATCTGACCGAGATATCGTATGAAATAGGATAGCAATCGCAGTTGGCCAATTATGGGCCATCCTGCTGCCTTTGGTCATTCCTGCAGCACCACCCAAAAACCAAAATTGTTGACTGACATTTGGCATCACTTGAGTGCGCGTCCACCTGACAAATGCCTTGGATATCATTCATGCCGGCACTCATTCACGTTCGCATTCACATTCACAATTACATTCACATTCACATTCACTCGTACTTCACACCGCCCCGCCACTGATTGGCATTGACAGACGGCGACGCTTGTCGCCGGGCAACTGCAATTTTGTATCTTGATAAATTACTTATGACTGGCCCAGACACTGATGAGTACTTTGATGGGTGGGGGAGCAGGCGGGCACGCAGCAGAACTCACTAAGTGCGCACCTGAAAACATTTAACGATAACCGAACAGAGGCAGTGGTGAAATTGGCTAAAGGATACTCTTTAAAAATATTATAAAAATAATTTTATATTTAAGAAAATAGAGAAACTACAAGGGTTTATAATGCAGTTATAGTAATATTTTTTACAGAAGTACGTGAGAGGTTGTCCTGCCAAATAATTACAAAGCAGGGCTTACAAAGTATTTTCTTTAAATGCGTCCTATTTGTAACTAATATCAAATTAAAAATCTATTAAATATATATCATAAGATACAATTTTTCCCTAACTACCCATTTTCCTCAATTTCTTGTTAAATCCAAAATAAATGGCTTTAAAAAACCCCAATCCCAAACAGAATGCCTTAAAAATATAACTAAGGAAAGCCAGAAAAAATAAGTTGCTTTTGTGAGGAAAGAAAAAAGGGTGCTAGGAAAAATATTCGAGTATAAATTAGTAATAATATTTGTTTGTTTGCCTTTGTATTGCCATGCACTTTTCGTGTTCTTTATTTTTCTTTTCTACTTATACTTTTTTTTTAGCTAAAACTTTTTCTCTGCCTTGGCTATATAACGATTTCGTTGCCTTTTTCTGTTTCTGTGTTTTGGCAGCCAACAAAGGCGACAGAGAAATGGGTTGCTGAGAGGGGCAGGCGGGGAAATCGATGAGACGACAACTTGTGATGGCGATGGTTGCTGTTGGGTGGCAGTGCCACTGCCACTGGCACTGGAACTGACTGTGGCAGTGGAGGCGTCGCCGGGACAGTTAATGGCGACAACGGCGGCGCTCACGTCTGGAAGACCCAATAGTTCGGCGACGATCCGGTTGATGGTAATGGTGACGACGGTGTCGTCGACCAGACAAAAATCAGCCAGCCAAAGGGGGCAAGAGAAAATAGTGGGCCATTCGTAGTCCTAGCCCAGACAGACTCCTTGGTGTGCCAGGAGGACCGGGTGACACCCCATCAGTTGAGTAAATCAAACCAATTTCCAAACTCAACTAACCAAGTAGACAATAACAAATCACGGCAATTGAAAACAGGGGATGTGATGGATGGTCAATTTGCTAGATGTTATTATAACACTATAGAGAAGGAAGGGAGATTTTCAAGCAATTTTCAAGGATTTTCAAATAAGTTTCTGAGATTTTACAACCCCCTTTCCTTATTTAACAATCCTTTTAGGCTTGAAGTCAAGTTTAAAAAGAATAGTAAATGTATTTCAAAAGAGAAAATATATAATACTTAATAATTTTAAAGGTAGTAAATTAATATATTTAATATATTCCTTAAACAACAATCTCTTAGACTTAACTTAAATAATTTAGACTTTCAAAAACCCTCTAAGCCTTAAGACCTTTTTTTCCTTGAATAATAACTTCCAGAAACCATAATTATTTTTCATAACTCCCGCATTTTTAGCACAAAATTTAATCATAGCATTTCAGAATTCATTATACGAATAAATAAAGCTTTATTTTCTGATCTGTCAACCTCCGTCAAGCATTTTTTTATGAACTCAATCAATGAGAAACGCTGGCGCTTCATCCCTTTTATATCAAATATATATAGTACAGTATATCAGCCAGACAAATCGAAATTACTTTTGGTTAAGGTTTGAGGTGCTCATCCAGAATCCAGTCCAATGGTGCGGGTGAAGTTCTTAATAACGACTTCCGAGGGGCGCTTAAACTGTTTGCTTTTGCCTCATTGATTGTGTTTTCTGCATTTGTTTGTTGATGTTTCTGTTCCTGATGCTCTGATTCGGCGGCATTCGGCGATGCACACGCGCCCACAGTAAACACACTTGAAAAGCGATTCAGTCAACACAGACGAGAGGCGAAAGGCAGTTGACTCTTTCAGCAACTGACAAAGGGGACAGAACAGACAGAAAGACAGGCAGACAGATTTTCCACCCACGACACTATGTCGATTTTTCACCCGCGCCCTGTTGTTCTTTGGTAAACACGCAATTTTCCACTTTTTTTGGCCCGCTGCACGTGCTGGAAGCTCAGGCGAACAACAATGCCAGCAATCAGTCAATAAGTAAAATTAAAATAATAACAAATTTTTTTATAAAAGAGGCACCAAGACAAATATAATCAGGGCATGAGAAAGGAGAGAAGTATATCATACTCTTTGTTATTAAGTTTATTTTGTATTCGGTGGGGAAGAATGAAGATATGCAGTATTTATGAAAAATGTATAATTATGAATACTGTAATTTCCAAGAAAATTATTTCGAATTATTTATTAATTAAATATATAAGTTTTCGACTAACTTCTAAGAAGATTTTCGTTATATTTTGATACTTTTCTAAACTACTCGATTGTAGTCCTAATTTCTATACGATTTCAACCTTTTTTCTTAGACAAAGATAGAGTATTTATTAAATACTTTATTAAATTTTACATATAATATATATATTTGCTACAAACTCTTGTTCAAATCAGAAATACCCACACCGACTTTACAAAAATAAAAGTTGATTCTATAGATCCCCAAAACTGTTTGCAATTCAATGGAAAACATTCTTCCATTTAACTCATAAAAATTATTTCGTTTCAGTATTTGTTTAGAGATGCCGATTCGTATTTCGGATCCAAGAATGAATATTAAGTAATGTCTGTGTGTGCGCCCCCTTGGAATGTTCCGCCAAATGTTTGTTTTGTTTACAATGCCCGGCAACAAGTTGATGGCTATTGAGTGGGAGAGAATAAATATGTTTAATGATTGCTTTTATAATTCTTCTCGGCCGAAAAATTGCGCAATTCCCTCAATGGAAAATGCCCAAAAGAAAACACAATAAATGTATATATATACACTTCCCTTTTGTGTGGAAATAAATCAATACAGAAAATCAAACCTATCATATCTCCAGCAACAAATTGCTCACTTTTCGTTATTGGTGTGTATAGAGCCCCTTCATTGTGTGAATGTTCAAGGAAACCGAAAAAAGTACCCAGCCCAGCCTGTCTTTTATCCTTTTCGTAGGCACTCCATTCTGCCACCCAGAAAATAATAAAAAACAAGTAAGAAAGCTCCAGTCGTTCGTGAACGACTGTTATATACCCTGTAC
>JAEIHY010014116.1:0-16119 GCA_018904565.1 Drosophila tsacasi | reverse complement strand
GCATCTGCTCCCTATATGTGTGTGTGTGTGTGGGTCAATGCTAATGAACTCTCATTAAATACTCCCTACGAGACAGCTCCTCCCACAGTTCAAAAGGGTGCAATTTCAGTGCAAGTGCTTAACCAAATTGAGCAGATTTCATTGCATCTTCCGATGCACTTGGAGAAAAATGAAGAACAATATACAAACTTTATTTGTTCAGGAAAAATTAAAGAATAAAGTTTTTAAACAACAATCGGTTCTTAGATCTAAAAAGCCTTGTTTTTAAATCTAAATCTTATTTTTCATAAAAATATTCTCCCATAATTGCGAAATCTTTTAAGTTGCTTCCGTAAGTTATTTCTTATATTTCACGATAGATTTTTATGAAACATTCCCTATTTTAGAACCGTCGAAGACATATGAATTCAGTCCCGCTTGTCTGTCAATTGAAATCCCATAATCCCGACATTTTATGATCCACAACGCGCGGCTATAACCGACGTTTGATTATGGCTGGAAACGTCATCGCTCTCAGCTATTCCGAGCCGTGCCCGTCTGCGTATTCTGTCATAAAATGGATTTACAGGCGAATCTCAAGGAGTTCGAACGTAAAATAGCTAGAGCTAGAGAACTTTCCCCCGATACACATGGCTCTCCTAATGGATGTAGTTGGGGAAAACCCTTGTGGACTCCTTTGATCTGTCAAGCACATGCTGTTGTGGGTTCTTGGCCATCTCATTGAAGTTGGCAAGCCGCCCGTTACCATTATACCTGGCCGTATCCTCGACCGCGAGTGTGCCAACTGCCTAACAGTATCATCGACATAAAATAAACATGCATAATGGAGCATCTTAAATGCAACTTATTTTGCATAGTTAAGCATTTGAGTGGCCCCCCTCTGCCGACTTGGCCGCTTTGCCATCGTCTTGCCCAGGCCCAGGCTCTTCCCACTTCACTAACTTTGATACTTCCACTCGACTCGACTCGCCTTGAGTTTGAGGGAGGCAAACAGGAAACTAAATGAAAATATCTAACGCTGGCAGCTGCCGCCGCCGTCGCCGCAGACCGCACACTGGCTATGAAAAGTATGCCCCTCTGTCTGGCCTGAATGGAGCTGCTTCGTCCCTTTCCCCGGGATTTTTTTCTTCGCCGCTCGCTCCTAGGCAGCCACTTGCCATATTTACACCAATTCCCTTGTCTGTGTGCCGGGCTAGCCACTTTCCTGCCTTTTGCCTTCTATCCTACCCCCACGACTCGTCGAAATTTTGTTTTTATTTTGCCACAGCCGGCAGAGCTTTCATGCTTAAGTAAAAAATTTAATGCTTCCTCCATTCTGTTTTTATGCTGTTGCTTTGTCCAACATCAGGATGATGAGCAGTCAAAGGAGCAGCCGGAAGCCCGGCCATGCCAAGTTTGTCTGCCAAGAGTGTTTCGAAAAGGTATAAGCTGAGTGTTTAGAAACATTGAAAACAAACCAATAAACAAACATTGAATAGAAAAATAAAAGATATTTTCGAAATTCTTAGAAAAGGTTAAGAGAATTCTTAAGCAGAGTTCTTTACAAAAACAAGTGCTTATATGGAAAGTCAACAAACACTTAAATTTTTCATAGAGTATTTAACAGTCACTACTTTACTTTCAGCAAGCTTCGCTGCACTTTTTCTTGCAGTCTTTAGGCACTTAGTCGCTTGTCTGCGTTGCGTCTTCAAAGGGCATTATATTCAATCATGGGGGTTAATCATTAGACACAAGCTCTCTGACAGGCGGGGAAAACCAAGTGGCAGATGGACAGACTGTATGTCAGTCAGTCAGTCAGTTAGTCATTGCGTCAGTAGATGTTTTGCTTTCCAAATTGTGCACAAAAAATGCTGCAGTCTAGCCAAGAGAGATTATGCGGGCCCCACGGCGTATGATTGATATTTCTGAATCCGCAGACAGGGCAAGATATTCGCACCGCTTAGGCTAATGACCAAGTGCTGGTAATTATAATTACCTGCCCACACACATGAGCAGCATGTGTTAATTGACTTCTGAAAAACACTAATTATTTTGTTCAGTGAATACGCTTTTGATAAAACACCTTTTAGCTCCTTTTTGTGCCCACTCATCCTAATTAGGCTGCCCTAATTTCATCCATACGCTCTTTGTAAATAATACAAAAGTCAAGCGCCATGCCAAGGTGAGTGATTATCACGAAAAATTCTTTTTTCGATCAAAGGCGAAAGGGAACTTTATTCAGGCATTAAATTTTGGACGTGAATTCCAGGAATCGAAAAAATATTAATATTGCGGATGAGCGCTTCTTAGCACTCTTATATGGAAGTACTTAATCAGGCTCAGCTTCGAGTTTAAGCCGAACTTAGTGCACTTTAAGCACTCCTTTTGATGGCTGCCAAAAAGGCCAAGGTTCTCAAATTAGCAGGTTGTAGTATATTTGCTAAAGCCATGACTGAATACAATTGCAGCTTTTATCTCTGCATGATTTAGCTTACCCCTGGGGCTTTTTGGTGAGGTTCATTTATATACGTTTAATTAACGGCTCAGATGACAACCCACACAACCCACCTGCATAACTCACAGTTACCAGTTTAAGTTTATATGGAAAATATTTCTAATTTGAATACCCATTGAGAGATTAACATTGGGGGTTAACTGGGCATTTCTTTTGTTGTATAACCTCTTGATAATGGTATTATAATAATAATATGTTAAACAGTACTCAACGGTAAAATTTCATTTTAATAAGTATGCAAGAAATTAAAATTAAAATTTAAAATCGTTAATTATACCGGGTATTCTCCAAGTCGATTCCCCTTCTACCATATAATAGCTTCACTCTACCATTTCTTGCCAAAGCCGGCATTTGGCGCTCGCATTGCTGTTGTTGCCCCGGTCATTTTTGCGGCTTTTGGCTAACAACACACATGCAGCAAACACAGCAAACAAAAAACCGAGCAAAAGAAAACAAAACAAAATAAAGCCAAAGCAAAGCAAACCAAATAAAAGAAAACAAAGAAGTGGCACAAGGACTTATGGAGGATGCGACTGCTGCCGCTGATGCTGCACCCCATTGGATGCGACCGAGAGAATTTCTCTTGGCATTTTATTTAAGCGGATTATTTTGGCACATTTGCGCTAAGGTTTTTTCTTATTTTGCTCCATTAGTTTCCCTCCCTGGAAGTGTTTGTGCCGGGGCTCTTTTTTGGCATTGGAATGCCTAATGAAAGCATTTCTGCTGCCGGGCATGTGTGTACGTAAATTCACGTAAATGATGTGCACCCCGAATATGAATATGAGGCTTATTTGGCATTGTGACAAAAGTTATTTAATTATGATTATGTCAGGCCCTCGGTTCTCAGGCCGGCTCCTAACTGCTCGTCTGTTCTCCCCCCGACTGCTCATTTGCACTAAAATTTACTTAGTTCAGCACTAAAGCTGCACAGGCTCAGCCGATGTAGACATAAAACTTAAACACGCACACCCACCCACATACAGCTGTGGTCACCATAATGGAGACAAGGTATTTTTAAAAATACTGAGAGTAATCTTACAAGCAATACTAGTTTCCCGAGGAAATTATTCGGATTAAAAAATTGTAGAAAATGAAGGGAATCATTTTACTATAAATTGTGTAGGTTTAAGCTGAAACAACTTAGCGTTCTTGTTGCTTGTATTCAGATCACCACTATAGTTTTAACCACAGCCGGCTCTTGGTCAGAAGGGAAAGCTTATTCTGGCAGGAAACCGGTTACATGTTAGCTTTGGCGCTAATGTCAAACGCTGTGCACATGTCGCACGCATACTGCCACCCCTTGAATGTCCTTGCTCTCGGAATGCCCTTAAGTAAGTGCCATAATAATTTACAAAATTAAACAACAACTCTCAGTCTGTAAATGAAGATATCTGAGCCGAAGTTCTCAAATCCTTGCAGTGTTTTTGCCAAATATTATCTCCCTCAACACGATGGTAAAGTTGGTGTGGGTCAAACATCAAGAATTCTAAGATGAGTTGATAAGAATCTGTCGTTTTAATTAGGTTAAATGCTGTTGAGTGTAGGCTAGCATCTCTATAATGATCATAAGTTGGTAGTATTTGAAAAACAAAAAAAAAAAGATAAAAAAGATTTGTTTCTCAGAAATACACATACTTAGCTATTTTTAAGTGTAGTTAACCTCAGCTATGATTTCAGCAAATGCTTTTCATTAAGCCTAGTTTCCTCACTTTATTTTAATTAAGTCATTCTCGGTAAACACCACAAGTTGTACCTGCTTCAAGATTGATTAACTGCTCCCTTTAATTTCTCATGGTAAATGCTTGTTTCAATTAGGCAAAATTTCAAGTAGACAGAATGGTCTTCGCATTTCATTTGAATTTCCCTCCTTTGAATTCCAGAAATTGGCTTAACAAATTTCAGTAAATATGCATGTGTCAGGCATCCAATGTCTAGTGTGTGTACCTATATTTTAATAGGCAGGCTGGGAGGGTGAAGGCTATGGGTCGGCACTTGATCCTTTGTTCTCACATATTCATTTATAATTCAGCCGGACAGTTATTAAGCCCCCGGGCTGAGTTTCAGAAATTCGAATGGCCAATGCCGACAAATTTTGATGCCTGCTGAGCTGGGAGAGTGTGTGCACTGCAAGTGTAAGAATTTAAGACATATTTTATATAGTTTTGTATAATGGGAGCTTAAATTTGTAAGTATAACATATGAATTTAATAGTACTTAAAAAAATATATTTCAGATTTGTATTGTAATCAATATACAACGTATTTTCGCTTAAGAGTTGATCTCTTACCATCAACCTTATTTCACCAAATATTTCCCTTCACGAATGTACTCTGAGTGTACATGTTGTCTGTTGGCTTATCCTACAAATGAAAATTAATGTTTGATTTTCTTGCTCGTGCTCGTGCATTCTCTTTGCGGGGCCATCATAATGTTTCCAGTTTGATAATCCCTGTCGAGGTGAAGTCCTGCATTGTCTGCCTATTTGATTAATTTTTTGTTAAGCCCGACAGTTAATTAAGCCGGCAACAGTGCCATTCAAAAGTATTTGCTCTCGAGCAGAAACCCTGCTAATGCAGTCGAAGTGAGTGCTAAGTGAGTGTTAAGCCCATTCAAGGATTCAATTAATTAAAGCGCTCTGTAGCAGGTGGAGCGTATAATATTTGATTCGCTTATGGGATTTTAAATTAAAGCAATGTTAGTTGTGCGTTAGTTTTCATACGGGCTTAAGGGATTTTAAATTTCCCTATTTTTTTTTCATCTTGTACCAAACTCATTTTATGACAATTGAAAGCCTCCGCTGGGCTTAGTTCAATTATAACAGCTTTTGCCAGCTGCCAAGAGAAAAGGCGAATTGCGAAAAGCGTAAACAAATTAAAGTCTGACAAGTCGGAAGCAGCGTGGCATGGGGAGCGGAACGGGCTGCAATTGCAGTTCCCAGAACAAATTGCACTTTGACGGCAAAAGGCAAGTTTTAGTGCCTGGCAGGAGGCAGGGACGAAGGAAAGGGCCCTCCAATGCATTCGACGGTTGTCCCAGGCGACCAACTGCCAACGGTATCCCTCTGGCTTTCTCTCTTGTCCATTTCTTTATCTATGCAGGAGGAGAAATAATATAAACTAGATCTATATTTAAATGGGAATTTTATTAGCATTATATGTAATATTTCTTATCTATGTATTTTATTATACAAGGAAGAAGGAACTTTATTTTCCAATTTGATAGATTAGATAAGATACAGCTATTAACAACCATGAAATAAAATTTTATTCACATTTAAGAATAATTTAATGAGCTTTGATATATCTTCCCAATTTCAAGCAGACAGAAAATCAAATTACAAATATCCCATTACAATATCTTATTCAAAATTTGTACTTTCCAGTGTATTCCCCGCATATTTCTCCGGTTTTCCAAGCAGGCCAAAGCCAAAACCGAAAATGCTAAACCAACCTGAAGACGGGAGATGGATGAGTGGTGGCCATTTTATGTGTATAGCAACAACCATAACAAAAGTCAAGGAAATGAAAACAGAGAGGAGCAGGACGAGCAGCGGATGAGATGCGACGGGGAAGGATGAATAAATAGGGGGAGAAGTCGTGGGAAAGACCGTAGAAATGAATTTCAAGTAAAACGAAATGAAATGAAACAAGGGAAATTACAAAGTTTTAATTCAAACATTCGCATTCGTTGAAAATACTTAAGCTGCAGCTTTCCCGGCGATGGATGAGTGGGCGGTGGAAAGCCAGCAGGGCAGGGCATGGGCGTGGCACTGCTGCTGCACTGAGACTAAACGGAATGTTTTCCTCTCAGCTGCAGCTCCTCTGTCTTGCCCTGGCCTCTCTTCTCCTCTTCGAACTCACCCATATATACCACACACACACCTGTTCTTGGGCCCCCATTTTCCCAGGCCATTTTCTCGTTACCCTTGGAGCCCTACAGTTCGGCCCACTCAAGAGTTTTCCCGCCCCCTAGTTGGCATTTTGATGCAAAGCTGCTTGTGGGCTGCATTTAATTGCAAATTAAAATTCTGCGCACAAGACTTTGTATGTAAAAGACTGACAGACGCAAAGGATCCGAGTCCTTTGGGGTCTTCCCCGGCAGTAGCAAAATAAATAAATGTTGCCGGCTGTTTTTGGGTTCAACGGAGGCGCCTTTCCCCCCTAGCTCTTGCAGCGTTTGTTTTTCTTTTGCCGAGCGCCTGACGCTCGACAAAAACTTAACACAACTTTACTCTTAACTCGTTTGCCAGAATTAAATGTTTCGCGTTAAAATTCACCAAACAAAAATATATGAAAGTAAAAAAAATAAAAGGAGAGAAGTTCAAAAAAAGGCCGGAGAAGGAAACATGTCAGCTGGGCCAGCGACAGCCGGAGGACTCAGAGGCCAGGAACGCAGAACGAGAGCCCCAGTTGCACATGAGCAAATTAAATGGTTTCCGACTTCCGGCAGACAACAACAGCAGCAGAAATAACAATAACAGTCGGAGGAGCGGCCTCTTTTTTTGCTTTTCATTCATTTTGGTGAATTTATGCAACTTTATGCTTTTATGGCCTTTATTTTTTTCGACATCTGCGGCATTCAGCCGGCGGGCGGCGGCGAACGCTTGCGGAATATGGATTTATAGCTGACTGAGAGCGCGTAGCGACCCACAAGCGACATATAAACTGTCACCAAGTTATAAATTAGCCGCCACATAGACAAATGCCTGAAGAAATTCCGCGTCTACATTAGGGAATGGGGATCGTTCCGAGGGTGGTTACATTTCAGCCATGATACAAGTATATGTACAAAAAAATAAAACAAAAAAATGGTATACATTTGCAAGGAAAACGTTTTAAATTATTTCAAGAGCTCGAGAGCTAATTTGTACACTTTGCCTTTAAAATAGATACAAATTGAATAAAAGCAAAATTGTATATAGAAGAATTTTTAATTAAGTATCTCATTATAAGTTAAGCAAAGAGAAAGAAGTTGAGAGATAGCTACACAAAATACAGTTAAGCTTAGTTAGTTAACTTTTTAATCGTTGTTGATAATACTTATTTAGCCAAATGCTTTTTATGTCAAACAATTAAAAATAAATCAAATAAATCACTGGGCATATTGTTTATGATGTAAAAATGACACATACAAATTGTTAAAGACCCATTTTCGATATACAAATTGAATTAAATATTTTGTGGTTTTGTATATTTTCCATTAAAATCCTGTGGCAAATTGTTGCCGCTTCTCCACCTAACTGAAACAGACTGATCCCCGCAAAAAATGAAAAAATCCCCAACAAAAATCAACTAAAACTATGGCGAGGACGAAAAGCCACGTTTGCATATTGTAAAAAAGCGCCTGCGAAAAAAGAGACAGAGTGGCGAAACTAGCTTAGAACTGCATTTATGCGCTGACAAACTGACCAACCTCCGACTGTATGGGAAAAATTGCTGTCACAACACAAAAATGGCTGTGCACCTGCTAGGATGTGTGGGTGCATAAAACCGCTTAAGTTTTCACTCAGCGAACTGTAAAACTGCATTTGAATCGGCCAAGAGAAAGGGTTCAGAAAGTTTATGCAACGAAGAGAAAAAATGGGAATATACACAAAAGAATTTATAATATTTAAAGGTATACATACATAAGTCAATACTAAGCAGAATCTCAGGCCAACCTCGATCTTAACTTAGTAGATGAAATGTAGCTGTCAAGTAATAAAGTTACCAAGTAATTACTTCTTTTTTAAAATATCAATACTTTTAGGTCAGTGTATTTGAAACAGTTTTCTAAACTTGGGTTAACGGCCTTCAATGTTCATAATAAAAGTGCGCGACTTGTCACACATTTGGAACGAAGCTCGTTTAGATTTTTTCCGTAGATTATGTTTTGATGGAACTCCAGCTGCAACCTCTGCAGCATCTGCCGCCGCCTGATGATGATTTTAGTGGCCGCCAGATGTTGTCGAGCCGCAAGCAAAAAAAGAAAGTTGCGAAAATAAAAAATAATACAACAAAAAAAGGGACATACCTTCCGTGAGGAAAAACATCAAGGCAGCAACGTGAACTGCTGACAGCAGGAAACGAACGCCTAGCTGCCGCAATAAAAACCGCAAAATCCGAATAAAAATGCTGCCAGTGACGTGACGTCGCCCAACTGCCCAACTCTCAATTTTGATGGCCAACACAGAGAACAACTAAAAATCCTCGAGCTGCCAGTCTAGTTAGTTAGTCGAGCCACTGCCAGGCAAGAAATTCTAAATCAGAATTCCATCCAGGCAGCCAGAAGGGATCTAGGTGGGTTTTGTGGGTTGGGCTTTCAGTTAGAGCAGCCAGATTTGCTATTTTCCCGACAAATTGGTATGAGATTTTTTATTTTTGTATGGTTTTGATTAACGACAATTTAAGACTTTGGATATTTACAGGATTTAAAAAATTTTATCATAAAAAAAACGAACCAATTTTTAATGTAACTTTAAGTATTTTAAAGTAGATCGAGTTGACTTACTTAATTCCTTACTTTGTTTTTAAGGTCGATAAGCAAGAATTCACTTAATGAATAATGAATCTTTTTGGCTACTCTCCCCTAATCCCTTCTTGGCAACACTGACTTGTTGGTTAGCAGGATTGTGGTGGTTTCCAGCGGTGCGGGTTAGCTAGCCATTCAGTTTGTAAACCGCGCTGCGCGTATAAATAAATATTTACAACTCGTTTGCCGCAGCCAACGGCAAACGCTGGAGTAAGGAAAGGATACGTCCGGAGACCGAGACGAAGAAGGACGCAAAGTCCCAAACTGCTGCTTCAGGTGTTGAAGCGTTCAAGGACCTGCCCAACGGCCCACCTGGCCACCAGGTAAGCTGCGAGCTTGAACACCTTTTGCGGCTGACGTTGCCGCTGCCGCGTTAACAGTGCAAACTCATTGTCAGTTTTGTTTTCTTATTTTGATGGCTGGAGGATGAAAATGGTTTCTTTGCGGCTGGGCTTCAATGAATTTTGGTGACTTGTTTTTCAGCTAAGAGAGTTTTGACCAAAATTGGAAAAGGGAGGAAAAGAAGTGTAAAGCTATTATTAAAGGTAAAGAAGCTAGAAGGAACTATTATGAACTTGTGTTTATTACCGATAAATTTCACATAAAGATCTTTTAGGACCCTCTACAATATCCTAATATTATTCCTAAAAGATACCTAATATCTTGTAATTATATTTACTTATTTATCTTGCCTCCTCAAAGATGAAAAGCAAGTATCTACGAAATTATGCCATCAAATGGGGAATTATTCTACTACAAATAAGTATCTAAGTCCAAAGAGCTGCCCGTTTAAATCATATAGAGTGAAAGCCAGGGATCTGGCAAAAAACAGAAGGGCAATGCAAGCGCCAAACAAAAAACTTGGCTTCATGAATTAAAGATGACTTGGCCACGCGTTGGCACAACCCGTGACAGTGGGCGTGGCAGTCGGCACCGCTGACAAGGGCCTTCGACTACAATGCGAGGTGTGCAAGGATACGAGTAACTGGCAGAGAAGGAGCCAAGAGCATGGAGCCCGGAGCCCGATACCCCGGAGTGAGTACTTCAAAGGGACGTCGGTCCTAGGGTGCGAGAGCCGAGGGATCTGAGGGATACCTAGCCAACGGAGCGTGACCAAGAACGCCCAAACCCTGTTTAATGTAAGGAAAAACGCAATCAAAATGCGACACTTTTTCAAACACTTGGGGCGCGGGAAACAATGAAAATTTCATTTCTTCATTTCAACGCATGCCCTGGTGCTCAGTTTTCCATTTGCTTTCTTGCTATCACCCCCGCTATCCGCTACCCGACTCGTCGTCATCGTCATCGGAGAGGGAACAATGCTTAAATAAACTATTTATTGTGCTTCGGATGCTGCAAGGACAGCAGCGACGCCGAAGGACTTGGAAAACGCAATTAAATTTGTGTGTTGCGCATAAATAAATTTAAAGTGGCAGTTCAGGGACATGCCCTGCGCAGATATCCTGGTTTTAAGCAAAACTCCGCACAGATTGCATAAATCGGGGACGGACGAATCGAACAAATCAATATGCCGCAGGGAGCTTAGGCAGAAACCAGAAAACCTATTTAAATGTTTATGCAGTTTTTAATTTTTTGGCATTTCCTGCACACAACGGAGCTAAGCCAGTCGAGAGCGGATTGTTTCTCGCCATTTGACATTTTAAATTATTTAACTGGTCTTTTAGGCCAGGCAATAAATATTGAAATATTTGTGTGTGTTTTGCGTGTTCTGTCGGGCTTCTTTTTGCTTAGATTTAAATAAATTTCGACCACAACCGCCCGCAGAGCTGTTTAAATAGTTTATGTGCAGCATTTGTGCACCTCTATTAGGTGAAATGCATAAATTTCATTTTTCATTGCAGCGAGCAGGACAAAAGCAACAACAACAACAACAACAGCAACGAAAAGGAAAACAAGTGAAAGAAAAACAAGAGCACATAAGTCCCAGCCCATATGTAAATGTGACAGCTCGCACGGCTCACACACGCACACTCGGGCAGCCATGTGGGGATCTGTGAAATCAGTGCGTGATGAGGGGGACTTGGGGACTGGGTTCTCCCCAACTCGAGACTCGAGGCTGAATTATAAGCCCAAAGTAGGCACGCTGCTTTACGAGCCCATAAACAAGATGAGCCGGGCTGGAGTGGAGCGGAGTACTTGGGAGCCTGGGTCACAGAGTTTCAAGGGGGTGGTGGTGCTGCCCTTGGGAGCCTTGTCAAAGATTGCTCAAGCTGTTCCCGAGTTGGATTTCGCTTTCTAGTCAGATATAAATAATTAAAGTTGGCAAGAAAAAGTATTCTTTGTTTATGGGTAAAGATGTCCTTAGTATAAAAAAACGTAAAAAACATTTTATGTCTGGTTTTAATAATTTATATGATTAAAAATAATTATATATCAGTTTTGTGCTGTTATTTCTACAGGAAATACTACACATTTAGTCTTAAAATTCATCCAATATATGTATAATTGATGTATATTTTAAGATCTCCACTTCCCCTTGAAATTCCCATTTCCTATGAAACCACATTTACTTCACCGGAACACTCTTCCGGTTCCGTATTTCGCACTTGCGTTAAATTTATTAAAGTCACAGCAAATGAAAGTCTAAGCCAATGCTGGCGACCGAAGCTGACACCGAACTGAAGCTGAATTGCATGCATAAGTCAGGTCAGGCCCGGCACTAATCAAAAACATAAATTCACATAAAAATATCAAGGAGCAGCATTCACATGGACGTTGATGTAAGGACACCTGCATAATGTCCTTGCCGAAGCTAAAGTTGAAGGTTTATGAGCTGCACACAAAAATGGAAATTGTCTACCGTTGTCGTTGCTGTTGCTTTGGCTGTTGCTGTTGATGTTCCTGTTGTATGTTCATTTATACAGAGAAAACCTGTATACACTTAAAATAAATATTACAACTTACATAAAAATTTATGAGAAGTTCTCTCATTAAGAACACAATGAACTAACTAAAAAAAAAAACAAAGTCTTTTGGTTTACACTTTATTATTTACCTAAAGTACTTAAAATAAATGAGACATGTTTGTTTAATTTTTTCATCAGAAATAGAAACATTATATTTTAATTTTGAAGACACCTTTTTCCAGAGTTTTTTATTGTCAATTTTTTAATAAATTTTCCCAAGTGGAACGCTAGTAGTTATATGGTCGTAGACGGCTCGGCACTTAAGCAGACTACTCAGAAACGGGCCTAACCGCCGGAGACACCAGACGATAGTTGACTCTTCGTCTGGCTGGTGTGGCTCTGTGTGTGCTGTGTGTGTTGTGTGTGGTGTGTGTGAGTGTGCACGTGTAATAAGCATAACAACACTAAATGGCTACTTATGCATGCAAAGGCAAAACACTAGGGCCAGTGACAAAAATTGAGTGCATACGAGCCGCATCCACTGCTCGGTGTTCGGTGTTCGCCGTTCAGGCCCACGTGCAGTTGTCTGGGCCAATTTTGGCATTTCCCAAGAATTCGGTCTCCCGACGACTGGTGGTTTCATCGCAGCGCCGCTTTATGGCTCATTTCCTAAATGGTCCGCAGCAGCGGTTAGCTGCAGTCGTACCCGCTGCACAGGGACATGGAGCAGGCCCATCTAGCACCGCATTAAACTGGTGTCAAGCGCTGAAAACTGCATGGAATGGAGCAAGTCTTCTAGTATTCCTGGCTTTTGAATTTAAAATGGGAGTTAAAATAGTGTGGAAAGGTAAGAAACAAAGGGTTATGGAAGCCCCGTATAAGAATCGACATTCAGAGTTTAAACAGTCCCAAAGCAAACAAAAAATTATATATAATATATCCAACTATGCTTCATGCTTTCATTTAAATATAAAAACCCCTAAAACCGACCTAGTAAGTTGTGCCAATTTATTACCATCTTTTATTACCACATTTTCCATGTTAAATTCAAACAAAAGTTTGGCCCGCAATCATCGACAACAAGCATGTCGCTTTGCTCGAGTTGGCTTATCTGGCGGCTGTAACTCTCTGACAGAGCAATTATAACCACATCGCCCTTTGTGTACTTTTTGTCGCGGTAATCGCTGGAGGAGATCTGCAACAGTTTTTGGCAGCAATCCGACTGCAGCACTGCTGGCCATGAAATAGAGAATTGGAGCCGGGTTACGGCCCGTTTAGCTCGGTCAATGCGTGTGTAATTCCAACCCATTGGCTCTGCGGTCTGACATCTATGCGATTATACGGCAGGATTCGAAATTCGGGAACTGGGATTGTAGACTGCGATGTGTGTGTGTCAACCGAGGCCATCGTGCAATTGACACTCGGTCAGATGAGAACGAAAACGGCCAAAATGCTATGGGGGCCAAGTGTCCCATTCGCTAAGCATTTGCCATGAATGGGTATTCTTGTTTTTGATCGCGAACACACATTGCGCATTTCAATTGAATGTCGCTCCGTTGCTGAGTGATAGCCAAAGGAGGCGTTTTCAGTCTTTGTGGCCGAATAGGCCACGTGCCACAGAGCCACCCCCTGCCCGTAGCCCGTCTCTGGTAACAGTGCTTTGACTGAATGCTCCACATTGTTTGGTTGCCAGAGTCGCAAGTGAAGCAAATCGCAGCTGTCACGTAAGAGAGCTGCCCATTTAGGCACACTCAGCCAAGGAAGTACGGTAAAACATAGTCATAACTTCTCACTAAAAGGCATATATTCTACTGTAATTATTTTCCTTATAATTCTAATACTATTATATAAATAAAGCTGCGACATTTTGAAGAAAATAACAAGATATGATGCCTTTTCTATGAGATAAATAATGACTATCTGAGTGATCTGCCACTGGCATGCCCTGCTCGTATGCCTTTATTTTATTTGTTTTTGCTTTTAATTCCATTGAAATGAGGGTCAGAAAGGATTCTCTGAAGAAAGTGTTGCCTTGGAGAGCCTGGCTGAAAGGTTCCTTACTGTACGAGGATTGCATAAGATTTCCGCACCTCCTTCGCTCGCAGTTATCTCATTTGTGCGCTTAACTTTCTGAATGCATCCTTTGCCAGGCAGCTGCCCTTTTAGCATATTGCCAAGCACTTGGCTGCCTGCCCAAGGTGCCGAGTATCGCTTGACACTGGCTGACCTCCCGTACCGCTCCGCTTCCGACCCCAAAAACACACCTTTTCTCCATCGTTATCGCACTCACACACACATGACAGGTGCACGTCTTCTGGATCCGAGGAATGCTAAAATGAATTGCCGCTTTTGTTAAGATTTCTTGCATGCCCCGGCGTTGAACCAGCACTTGTATTGCAGCTGCCGAGTGTTCGTCTTCAGCAGGAGTTCTTGTGTAACAAGTTCCACGTGCATGTTCTCAACAATGTCGCCATTGCTGTTGCCGTTTCCGCTTCCGCTAGCCGCCCTCGTCCACCCAGCCATGGAAAGTGCCATGCAAAAACATTAATGCCACTACCTTTCAACTGCTCCCCATTCGTAGCTCTTATCCGGCAGATAAATTGTTGCTCACACCCCGAGACATTTGGCTGCAAAATATTCGCATTTCTTTTCTGCCAAGCCATTTGCTCTTGGTATTAACCCAGATATGGCTGAGGCAGGAAATAGTTCGTTTTAATAATTTTATTTACTTAACAAAATTACACTGACTAACAGGGGGCCAAGAATACATTGTGATAAGCGGATTAAAAACATTTTAAAATCCATTTCTTAAAATAAATTTATTTCAAATTAAATGCAAGCAAACTATTTATTTATAACCGAATCTTTATTTGTTCTTCAGATAATTTAGTTTAACTTCCGTGTGGAATTTCCAGAATTCAGACTGATTGCACAGTTGCCCTTTAATGAAAGAGCTGAAAGTGCTGACTATATCCAACGCCAATCGAAGCGCTGTCAATGCTATTTTCCGGTCCTCATCCCTTTTGCGGTTGGCTTCCGACCCTCTTTCTCGGCGAATGCATTTTAAAAATAAATTTTACCCAACGGTGCAATTTTCGTGCTAACAAATTTATGTGCTCAACAATTGATTTTCCAGTGCAGCAACGGAAGCGGCCATGGCCAGGTGAAATAAAAAGCGTCAAATTGGGGGCCGGGCAGCCGCAAACTGTGCGGCACTTCATAAAATATGAAATTAGATTTGCAAGCAGCAGAAACCAGTCCGTAGTCTGCCGTCCATAGTCCACAGTCCACGGTACACATCGGTCCATCGCCCATCGTCCTGCGGCTCCAAGGGCTCCGGAGGATGTCCATATATACATATATCCGGATGTAGAGGAAAAAAAAATGGCTTAATGCTCGCGCGCTGCCGTAGAATGGAGGAAATTGCCGGGAAAGATGGCGAAAGAGCGGAGCAGGGTCCAAGTGGAAGTGGAAGTGAATGCGGAATGGTCATGGCAGAGTCAACCAAGCGACCGACATTGACTTGAATGACTTGACATTCGATCAAAAGTTCGACGGGAAACACCATGAACAGAGCCAGAATCAGGAGCCACAGCGGAGGAAAAAATGCAAAGGAAATTGTTTAAACTGGGCAAGAAGGAATAGTTGGACACCCTAAGGAAAATATATTTTCTTCGTCTGCTAGCATCGCTTTATTATTAATACAGAAGCTGGGAACAGATAGATTTTAAAACGATTATGAGTCTATACTTTTCAGATTTATATTTCCTCTTTAGCTACCAAATATATTTTGTATTTCTATTCCATTTACTCTCCCAACTAGCTTCCTAATAGCTATATTATAATAAACATAATGGTCCTGCAGTTCGAGTTCAAGCACTTGCCAGGGTCGACAATGCCTGACACTTTGCCTGTGATTTGTAGCGCATTGAATCCGTTTAAAAGGATAAAAGGGGTTCCCAAATCGAGTGGCACATTGAGGGGAGTAAGCGGAAAATACAAAGCGCAACGCGCGGCTAATGCCGCTTAATAGTTTTTACATTTTTTGCCCTGGTCTTTGTTCGCTCGCTTTTGCTGGAGACCCACAGACATGCTGACTTAACTGGTTTGCCCCCAATCCTGGTGGAACACTCCTGGTCCCCTCCAAGCCCAACGTCCATGGCCTCATGATTTTTCTTGGAAGCTCTAGCGCTACCGCCCATCCATGCTTTAAGACCTCCCCACCAGCGCCCATGTTCAATAGCTGGA
>JAEIHY010014115.1:0-15907 GCA_018904565.1 Drosophila tsacasi | reverse complement strand
GGGCGCTCTTCAGCAGGTCTCCGCCACGATTGGTCAGGTCTCCGTAGCGACGCTGCAGGGAGTCCAGTTTGTCCTTCAGTTGGATGGCCTCGTCGTTGGAAATGTGCTTCATCAGCTCGGCACCGGACTCCACAGTGGATTCCACATTCGAGGCGTGGCCGGCAATGTTCTCGTTCAGCTCCAGCAGATGGTCCATCTGCTCCAGCAGCTTCTCGGCGTAGACGGGCACGGACTTGAAGCGCTTCAGTTCCGCCTCCATGCTCTCCATCCAGGCCACCAGATCCTGGTAGCTGAGGACCAAGTGACGCAGTCCCTGGCGGGACTCGGAGAGCAGAGCTCCGATGTTGTCGCTGGCATCCACCAGGCCGGTGTACCGCTCGGTCACGCCGCGCACCTTCTCGCCGAGATTGACTGCCTCCTCGTCGCTGACCAAATGCATCAGCTGGGCGGCCACATCGGCGAGGTCCGTGAAATCGGGCTTCTTGCCCAGGATCTCGTCATGCAGGCGATCGTGCTCCCGGATGCGCTGCTGGATCTTCTCCTCGTCGGTGGGTATCAGCTCCATGGCCTTCACCGAACGCTCCGTGTTGTCCAGCCACAGCTCGAGGGGGCTGATCTTGTCGTGGAAACGCTTGGCCACCTCCATGGCCTCCTCCAGGTCCAGCTCGCGTTGCTCGGCGCCGTCGGTCAGGGCATCGAATCGCTTCATCAGATCGTTGAGCTGCTTCTCAATGGAGGCCCGTTCCGCGGGCTCACAGTGATTGGCCACCTCCTTGCCGAGATTGGCCAGCGAACCCATCGAGTTCTGGCGATCCAAAAGCATCTTCTTGAGGAACTTCTGCTCCTGCAGCTGCGCCTTCACCACCTTGTAGTCCGAGCTGGGCGGCTTCTGGTTGGCCACCATCTCCTCGGTGTCACTCAACCACTTGGAGAGGCCGGCCAGCGCCTCCTGGAACTTGCCAGATTGCAGCAGGGCCACGTCCAAGCGACGATCTCGTTCGTTCATGCGCTCCTTCAGGTCGTTCCAGCGGTCGTTCAGCTTCTCCAGATCCTTCTCAATGGTCGAGGTGGAGACACCGCTACCAGCAGAACGCACCAGATCGCGTCCGGCCATGTTGACCTTGTCCACGTTCACGGCCAGTGGTTCAACCTTGCGCTCCCTAAAGTTGCGGAAGTCCTCCTGTTGGCGACGGATCTGATCCAGTTCCGAGCCTACGGGCTTCATGCGCTTGAACTCATCGCTGACGTCCTGAATGTCGTCCATAGTCTGCGACTGGATGTCGTAGAACTGGTGCAGAGCCTTCAGCGTGGCCTGGAGATTCTCCTCGTGATCGCGCACTCGGTTATCCAAGCGGCCCAGGGTCTTGCGCAGCGTGGAGATTTGCTCACGGGTCTGGCTGGTGTCCGCGGAGAATCCTGCATCCACCAAAACGTCAGCAGCACGATCCGCGTCCTCCAGGCGACCCACAAGGCGATCCAACTTATGCTGGATCTTGCCAACATCATCGATTTGCTGTTGGACGATCTTGATCTCACGGGCCGGAGGCGAGAGTTTCTCGATTTCTGTCTCCAGATCGTTGAGGTCGATGCCCAAACTCTTCATTTGTTCGTTGAACTGGGAGACGGCGGTGGCTGCCGACTGCAGTTCACCGCAGCGGTCATCCAGGCGTCCCTGCAGCTCCGACATGCGATCGGCCAGGCCGTCGACTTCGCTGGTCAAGTGATCGGCATCACCGCCAGCGGCCCGAGCCTCGGCACTAATGTCCTTGGCCAAGGCCTTCAGCGATTGCAGCGGCTTGCTCAGATTGGTGAGCTCCTCGCGAATGGCCTTAACGCGCTCCAGGAGCTTGGGATCCTTGGCAGCTCCGCCCAAGGCGTCATGGGCAGCGAGGCGATCCTCGCAGCGACCCAACGAGTGGTCGAGATTGCGCAACTCATCGTTGAAGTCTCCCAAGCGACGAGAGCAGTTCTCGATCTCATGGGCACGGGCAATCAGATCGTTGTTCAGCCTCTCCCAGCGATCGCGTATGTCCTGCAACTCGGCCTTGATTGGCTCCTTGTCGATGTCGCAGCTGGTGAGGAAGGTCTCGCCCAGTCCCTTGGTGTTCTCGAACTCACCGGAATGCTTCCAAACCTCGCTGCGGAAGGTCTGCAGGTCGCGCAGACGCGTCTCCAGTTTTGCCTTGGACAGCACGCCGGGTGTAAGATCGGCCAGCTTGTCCTCAGCGGTGCGCAGCCAGGCGAGGAAGGTCTCTGAAGTCTGCGAATACTTCTTGCAGTGCTCCATGCACGTCTGCAGCCGCGTGTGGCGGTCGACAGCCTCGCGGCGCAGTTTCTCCCACTGCTGCTGGATGCGGTCCAGGTCGCGCTTCACTCCGCGATCCTGCTGGCGATCGGACAGATCCTTGCCCTTGTTGATCAGCATGATAACCTCGTGCTCGCGGGCCATCACCTCGCGGTAGATGGGCTCGTGGGTGTCGATCTGGTGCTGCAGCGTCGGCTTGTGGGCAGAGACCAGCAGGCGGTCGGTCAGGTTGGAGAGCTCTCCTCCAAGCCAGCCAAGGGTCTTGGAGCAGTTCTCGGCAAAGTGACGACCGTCGCGCAGCGATGCCTCCGTTTCGGCCTTCTTGGTATCCAGTTTCTTCTGGAGAGCCAGATACTGCTTCTCCAGGGCAGCCACACGGGAGTTGACATCGGCACGCGAGGCGGGATCGCCGAGAATGTTGCACAGGGTGGCGGCGGATTGCTCCACGTCGGCCAAGAGCGGACGTTGACCCTCCAGCTGACGCTCCAGATTCTCGATCTTGCGCAGATTCTCTTGGTGATCGCCATCCGAGGGCAGGGCATCCAGGTTGTCGCTGATGTTTTGCAGCGCCTCGCGCAGACGATTGACGGCCGCATCGAACTCCTTGGAGCTGTCGGCCGCTCCGCCCAAGCTGTTGGCGCGATCGTCCAGCTTGCCAACCAGATCCTCCCACTTGCCCAGGATGTCCTTGAGCTTCACTTCGACGGCCTGGGCATCGGGAGTGCCGGCCAAGTGGTCGACCACATCGTGTCCCAGCTCCTGGAAGTGCTTCAGCTGCGGCTGCTGGGTGCGGAACTCCTCGCGGAGCACCTGCACCTGCTGCACCTGGCTCTGGACCATGCGGGGATCCGACGAAATGGGTCCCAGCACCGTCAGCATGCGCTCCTTGCTGTCCAGCCAGCTCTTCAGGTTGCCGTGCGTGTCCAGGAAGTCGCGCAGCTTCTCGGCGAAGGCGATGCGATTCTTGCAGATGTCGTTGAGATTCTTCCACTTCTCCTGGATGTTGTCGTTCTCCTGGCGCAACTGCTCGGCGCCGGGCACGTCGGACTTGCGGCGCACGATGTCCTTGACCTGAGCCTTGGTGGTGTCCAGCAGACTCTGCTTCTCGTACATGTCCTCGAGGATCTTGCGCGCCTGCTTGATGCAGCGCTCGGCCTCGTCCTTGTTGGACACGGACTCCTTGGGCACCTGGCGCTGGATGCGCTCCAGGAACTGGGCGAGTCCCTTGAGGTTCTCGTACTGCTTGCGCAGCTCCTCGCTCAGATTGTCTAGCTCGTGCTGGCGGTCGTTGAGGCGCACGCCGATCAGCCCGTAGCGGTTGTTGATCTCGCTCAGCTGCTGCTGCACCGGAGACAGCTCCGAGAGCTGGAAACCGTCCTGGGAGGACCTGCGGCTACCGAATCCACTGGAACCAGTCGATAGTGGCGACAGGATGCCTCCCTTGGTGGGGCTGGGGCTTCTGGCGTCTCCGGACATGCGGCGCAGCGGGCTGGCCCGCTTGATCGGGCTGTAGGTGGAGCGTTTGCGAGAGGCGGGGCTCTCCGGGCGGATCAGGGCATCATACTGGGCACCAATGTCGTTGATCTTGTCAATGGTTGGGGCATAGTCGCGGTAGTCCTTGCAAATGGGCTTCAGCTCGTCGTGCTGCTGCTTAATCCTGTCCAGATCAATGGCCACCGGCGAGAGGCCGTTCACGCGCGCCTCCGTGCTGGACAGCCAGGAGAGGACTTGGTCCTTGAGGCCCTCGTAGGCCAGCTGCTGCTCGGCCTTCTGCTTGGACAGCTTGGCGCGCTCATCGATGCTGATGTTGATGTTGCGCCACTGAGATTCCAGCGCCTTGATGCGGTCACGCAGAGCACCAGTGTCGGTGACATCGCGCAGGCTAATCAGATCCTTGCCGCTGCGCACGCAGTCCTCAAACTGCGGCGCCAGCTGATCCTTTTCGCGCGACAGCTCGTTCATGCGGCGAGCCAGCTCCTCGGTGGACAGCAGGCTGGTCTCCCGGCCATCGAGAGCCTCCTGCAGACTAGCCATGCGCTGCTCCACGGTGCTGATCTCGTCCAGATACCTGCTGAGCCGGTTGTAGACATCGTCCAGGAACTCCCCACGCTTGTTGGCCTTCTCGTAGAGCTTCTCGAACTTGCCAGTCACGTCGTTCAGATTCGATTCCACCTTCTTGGCAATGCGGGCATTCGAGGCGCTGGCCAGCAGATGCTTGGCCGAGATTTGGACGCTGTCGATGCTCGCCTGGTGGGACTGCAGATCGGCCAGCAGCACCTTGTGCTCGCGTATCTGCTCCTGCAGACGCTCCTTGATGAGCGAGGCGGGGCGCAGGTTCAGCTTGTACTTGTCCTCGGCCTGGTTAACCCAACCGACGAGACTGTCCAGGGCATCCTGCACGCCCTGCGACTGCACCAGGGTCTTGTCTAAGGTCTTGCAGTGCTCGCCGAGGCTGTCCAGCAACTGCTGGTAGTTGTTCTTCAAATCGGCAATGGGCAGCTCCAACTGGTTGATCTCCATGGGGCTGAGTTGACCGCCCAGGCTGCGCAGCAGATTGTCGAGCGCCTGCTGGGCATTGTCCACCAGCCGGCCGCTGGATAGGAGTTCGTTGTGCAGCGCCTTGGCCTCGTTCATCTGGTCCTGGACTCCCTTCGGATCGCCGGCTATCGGCTCGGAGATGATGCGCGAGACTCGCGGATGCACACTCCTCAGCCACTCGTTGGCCTTGTCCAGGGCATCCTGGTACTCCCGCTGCCGTCCACCCAGGCCAGAGACGCGATCTTGCAGAGCGTTGACACGGTTCAGCAGATCCTTGTACTGCGCCGAGACCAGCGACACTTCCTGTCGGATGGGGCTCTCGGCACTGGACAACGGCTCCACATGGGGCAGTCGCTCGGGCAGCGAGGTGCGGAAATCGTTGAGAATGGCCAGGAATTCCTTGCTCTCGTCCACAAACTTCTGGGCGGCCATGGTGATGAAGCGCAGATCGGCCTGGTGTCCGATCACATCGCTGACAAACTCCCGCACGGAGTCGGCCTGCGAGGGCAGGCGAGTCAGGTCCGACAGGGAGCGCTCCTTGTCCTCGAGCGTGCGCCGGGCCACTTGCAGCCAGTCGGAGAAGATGTCCAACTCGCTGCGCAGCTTGGTCAGCTCATCGCGGCCAGCCTCCAAGCGGCGGAGCAGGCGCACAGTGCGATCGTTGACACGATCCACACGGGAACGCAGCTCCCGCCCAGAATTCTCCAGGGTGGTCACTTCGGGGGCAGACAAGACATCGCCACCGGTGAGCACAATCTGACGGATTTGCTCCAGACAAGTGGCCACCGGTCGCTGCTGGGACTCGATTTCGTCCTTGATTTGCTGTGAGCAGAGTATTTTGTTTAAGATTTTATCAAATTAATAGAGCTGAAGAAGCGTATTCACCTTGAGAGCATTAATCTGGTTGCGCAGCTCATCGATCTTCTCGCGAGGTCCGCCGACGCTTGAGATTTTCTGTTCCACAGTGGTGACCCATTTCAACAGATCGTTCACATTCTCCTCGCACATGTTGAACTTCTCGAATACTGCTTGCTACATGGGCGCAAATCGCGAAGGGCAAATAAACTCATTAGAATCTTGCAGAAACAGGGGGAGATCTTAGCTCGATACGGGTCGCTATATAGAGGGTTTTGTTGATATAAAGATTTCACAGATTTCGTCTATATATATAAATGTCGATAAATAAATGGAACACAAAATATATATATAAATAGGAACACAAAGATAGCTGAAAGAACACAGATTGGTTTGTTGAAGCAGAGAGACACAGGGCAAAAGCGGTTTGGTTTATAGCAGGCATTAAAACTAAAGTTAAGCAATAAAAGCGGCAAACATAAACCAGAGTTAGAATCAAGACATATACAAACACCAAGGTTTACGGCTACGGGGAAAGACGAGCACTACTACTGGGGACTAGCAGCTACGAGTTGTTTTTTTACTTTTAGTACTAGTAAATGCACTAACTACGGTTTAATGGAGTTTTGTTTTTGTTTTTGGTTGGGTTTGGTTTTTATTGGTTTTTTTGGTTAGTGTTAATTCTTGTTTGGTATTTGGTTTGGGTTTCTTTTTCAAATCAAAAACTGCAAACGAAATAATATATATGTGAAAAATATTTGTATGCTGAAAATAGGTAGAAAATTGGTATTTAAACAAGATGTCAAAAATAATAAAGACTAAACTAAAGCCTGGGTTGGAAACGGAAACGTTACCTTACTCCAAAACTAAGAGCAAAGAAATATAGGAATTAAGACCAAACTGTAACCTAGGATGGATATATCGTTACAGTTCGCTCTGAGGAGGATAATTATCCTACGTAAATATACTGCCTGGGGTAGGGATCATATATAGAGTATATATAGAGTACGGAAGAGAGATAGAGACGAGAAGGAGTATGTGTTTGTGTGCGAATTCGAATGGAAGAGAGATTCGTATGCTAGTGTTATAGACAAGTCGATAGAGTATATATATTGGGAGTATTGAACATGTTGTCCTAGATATTGCCGACGTCATTTATGCGGAGGAGTATGAGACATAATGCTCTTCGGCCTGACAAAGCGCGATCGATGTACGAGTTTATGGATGTGTGTGATCAGTGATGTACTTGCTGACTCTGAGATTGCATTATTTTGTGGCTGCTGTCGCGAGCTCAGCGAAAAATATATAGAACATGTATAAAACTGAATGCCATGCGCTGCAATAATAAGAGATTTGCAAAATAATAATAATAAATATGATTTGCAAAGTAAGAATACTGAGTGATGAATTTCCTTTTGGAAAGCTCACATCTTGGTTAGTCTGAGAGATGAGATCGAGTTTTTAGGTTCAGAGATACAGAGATAGACAGAGAGAAGGTTTGAGATAGAAGACAGCGCGCTGATCAAAAAAGTCTTAACGAAAATCGAAATCAATCGATAGAGTAAATAATATATACCAAAACATGCCACGAACAAAGCTTTTTAATTTAGAATTAGAATAATTTTGCTGTAATTTTTCTTGCAAGTAATTTCAGTGAATTTGTTGCATTCGCAATTCCGTTTTCCGGTTTCCGGTTTCGGTTTGGAAATTGAAAGAGAGTACACCAACTGTGTTGGACTGACACTTACCCTCTGTTCTGCCGGCAGGAGCAGACCCTTCTCGGCGGCCTTCACCAGGTCAATGCTGTTTTTCGGCTCATTGGCATCGGTCAGACGGCCCTCGGTGGCATCGATCAGCCCGCTGCCAATGGCAGCCGCTAGTGGGACAATGACCCCACTGCTGGGGTCCCGCACCACCGTCGACGAGGGATCCACCAGACCCGAGCCAATGGCCTCGGCCAGGGTGAACTTTCGGCGTCGGATGATGTCGGGATGCATTTGGAAGGGATCAACTAGGCAGCCGTTGGTTGGGTTGTACAGGTTGAAGGTGATGGCTTCTAGCAAACCGAATGATCGCTTGGGCGTGCAGATCAGGCCACTCTCGTAGGCCTCCTGCAGTGTGCAGAGCTTGGAGGTCTGCGTGTTCAGTACATTCGCCTTGTTCGCGTCCATCAGGCCCTTGCGGAAGGCCTCCGGCAGCCGGACCAGCTTCGCCTTGGCCAGATCCTTGACTTGCGCGGAATCGGGATCGATCACGCCCGCACCGGCGGCCTCCTTGAGCGTGTATACCTTGGGCGTTTCGATGACAGTCAGCGAGTCGTTTGCGCTGTCGTCGTTGGCTGGTGCTGGTACTGGTGCGGATCCCGGTCCACTGGCTGGCACATAGGTCAGCATTCCGGTCTGCAAGTCCAGGCACTTGGACTCGGCCGCCTGGTCAAAGGTGACCGGCTCACGGACGTAAACAATTAAAGTGGGATCGAAGGCAAAGTACAGGGCCTTGGGATCCACGAGTGTGCGCTTGGTGGTGTCCACGAGACCGCGTTCCACGGCCACCGAGTACGGCAGGAACTTGAAGCTATCGAAATCGCGAACGAGCGCGGTCTTGGGATCGATTATGTTGTAACGGATGGCCTCCTCGAGAGACATTTCGCGCGGCTTGCTAATCACAACGCTCACGGGCGTTTGTCCCAACAATTCGACGCTGTCCTGCCGGCGAACCACCTCGCTGCGGTCGGTCAGCGGACGGACAACGGTCACGAGAATACCCCGCGCGAGTGCCACGTCATAGTTGTAGGCAGACTTGGACTTGGGATCGAATACCCTACCCTTGGTCACGTCAATGTCCCCGTTCTCAATGGCTTCGGCTAGCGGAAGCTCCTTGCCGGTGAGCTGATTCTTAAACACGGTCGTCGCGGGATCGATGAAGCCCGAGTGAATGGCCTCGATCAGATCGAGATACTCGCCAGTTGTGGGATCGCAGAACTTGCCCGTTTCGGGGCGGTAAAGCTGCTGGCGCAGGACGAGTTCAAGGCTAAGGAGACGGCGGTTGGACACAATAAAACCCCTGGACCTAGCTGCCTGCAGATCAAGCTGTTTACTGCCCAAATTATAGACTCCCCTAGAATCATCAATCAACTGCTCCTTGATGGCATTTGCCAGTCGCAGGTACTTGCCACTCTCGTGGTGCTTCACCAAACTGGAGGACAGGCTAACCACATCCTCCACACAGGCTTCGTTCAGGTTGAGTTTGCGATTAGTGACCGGGTGCAGAACCTTGCGGGTGTTTACATCATAGAAACCCATGGACAGGAGTTCGTACAGGCCGAAACCGGCGTTCTCAATGTCCACGATCAGACCCAGGCTGAGGGCCTCGCCTAGGGGCACAAAGCTACTGCTGCCCGGCTCCCGGAAGACACCTTCCCTTCTGTTGATGATTCCATTCCGGCAGGTCTCGCTCAGCGAGTACATCTGCTCATTCTGCTCGTCGAAGTAGCACGGCAGGTGAGGATTGACGACGAAACTGCGCATGCTCTCGAGCAGAGTGATCTGGCGTCCGCTTCGGGGATCGCTCAGCTTTCCAGTCTTGTCATCGAACAGTCCCTGATGGATCGCCCTCTGAATGCTGATGGGCGCATTGACATCCATTAGGATGCCAATGTCAAAGGCGTGCTTGAGAGTCATTGTCTGGTTGTTGTACAGGAGCTTCGAGTTCTGAGCATCAATAATGCCGGTGTCCTTGGCGTGCGTCAGGTTCAACTGCTTGTAAAGTCCCGTTTTGAAGTCCCTGATCTGCACACTGTGCTCATCCAACAAGTTGGTGTTCAGGGCCTCGGCAAAGTTCAGTTTCTCTCCCGACTTGGGATCCATAAAGTGTCCGTCGACCTCATCATAGACGTTCTTGACCACAGCCTCGATGAGGCGCAGTGGCTTCTTGGCTTCGACTAAGACACCGCGATCAAAGGCCTCCTTAAAGTCAATGGGATTGTCGTCGGCATCCCTCACCGTTCCCTGCCTACTGTCCACGATACCGGTCTCTGTGGCCACCCCGAATGGAATGATCTGGCCAGAGCCCACATTGACGACCGTCGAATCGGGATCGAGGATGCCCCTACGAATGGCACGTTCAGTTGTGAGCTTCTCTCGGGTAACCGTATTGCTGAACTGGCCCGTCTTGGGATCGTACAGACCCCGGTAGACGGCGTCCGGCAGGCTGCGCTTGCGCTTGGGCGGAATGAGAATGCGATTCTCCAGGGCTTCGTGGAGAGACAACTTCGTTGAGGCATAGGGATTGATTACATATCCGCCAATCGGGTCCAGATAACCCTTGGCGATGGCCTCGGTTATGGAAATGATAGACTCTGTCTTGGGGTCGAGCAGCACCAGCTCCTCGGGATTGATGAGCTTCTGGGCAATGGCCGACTTAAGGTCCAGCTGCTTGTCGTCGATGGTAAACTTGGCTGTCGAAGGATCGTAAAGACCACGCAGCAGGCAATCGACAAGGGACAGCGGCTTCTTCGTGCTGATCAGATAGCCCTTAACGAAGGCCTCGTCGAGGCTGATGTTGGGCGAACTGAGCGTGCCACGGACCGTGTCCAGCAGACCCACCTTAGCCGCCTCTTTGCCCGGCACGATCTTGTCATGATCGGCGTCCTTGACCAGTGTCGTATCTAGTTCCACGAAACCCATTTCAATGGCTTGTTGGAGGAGGATCTCCTCGCCGGTGACTGGATTGAGGACCTTGCCAGTGCTGGGCATGTAGTACTCGCGTTGCAGCACCTCCGGCAGGCTCCAGGTGACGCTGTCGGTCTTCAGCAGACGCTGCTGCACGCCGACATCGAAGGGCACCAGCGTGTTGTTCTTGTTGTCCTTGATCTGACCCGTGGCTGGCAGCACCAAGTCATCTTCGATAGCGCAGTCCAGCTTCACCTCCTTATTTGTTACCGTATTCACAATCAGGGATATCTTCGGGTCTACTAGACCGATTTCAATGGACTTTTGCACATCGACTTGGTTTTGACTCTCGGAGTCGAAGAGCTTGCCTGTCTCGGGGTCATACAGACCCTTGCGGACGGCCGCCTCCAAGGATATTGGCTTACGTGCGCCGGGCACCAAGAAACCTAGCTGGAAGGCCAGCTCCATGGGGATCTCCTTGAGTGTCTGAATGTCAATAACCGTGCCCGCCTGCATGTCCACCACCCCCAACTCAATTGCCATACGCAGGGGAATCACCTCACCGCTGACTGGGTCGCGCACCGATATCGACTGAATGTCCAGCTTGCCACTGTTGATGGCCTCAACAATGGAGCAAACCCGACCATCGTCAAGCACCACCTGTCCGGTCTGCGTGTCAATCGTCACGTTCTCGATGCCCGACGGTCGCTGCTCCTCGGGATTGGAGCGGATTATCCACTCGCGGGCTATGCACTCGAAGAATGGAATCTTCTTGCCTGTCTTGGGATCCACCATGTGTCCAGTATGCCTGTCCAGCAGCGGACGCTCTAGAGCCGTTGTGAGTGTCTCGTATTTACCGGTGCTGAAGTTCTTCACCAAGATGGTCTCCGGATTGAAAATGTTCATGTCAAAGACAAGGGTGTGGAAGGAGATTTTCTGGCCAGTGTTGGGGTCAATGAAGTACTGATTCTCAGGATCGTAGATGTTCAACTCGCTTAGGTTTTCGACCGTCAGTTCGGTGTCCGCATCCACCAGGTAGGTTATCTGCTGTAGCACAATAAGTTTGTCGTCAATGATCTGCACTTCGTCCAAGGGACTGAGTTGCTCCTCCTTGAGCAGTGTGGAGACGGTCTGAGACTGCTGTTCACCGTCGACAATCACCTGGCACTCATCGGGGCTGATAAGTTTCTGGGAAATAGCATCGCCTATGGCCAAAGTCTTTGGCACTTCTCGTTTAATGGTGGTTTCCACAGATTGGACTGGCATTTCCACCACATCTCGGGCCTCATCTTCTGGAGTACCATCTGCACTCGTTGTCGTGATTGTGGTCGTGGTAGTGGTTACTTTGGTGGTTAATGTGGTGCTGCCAGTGGAGAACACCTCACTTGGTAGTTCTTCTACATACTCGGTTACCACTTGGGACGTGGTTTGTCCTGGTTTCGGTGTCTTTTCTGTGGTCAGGGCATCAACCAAAGCTTTGCCAGCAAGCACAGGTGCTCCCACAATGGCCAAAGCGCCTAGCTTGGCCGCATCCTTGACATTCTGCATGATATTACTGCCACTTGCCGGCACTTCCTGAGGACCCTTCTCACGCTCAATGAAATCGACAACGGACTGATGTTTGTCCGAAGCTGGTTGACTGATCTGTTCGAGATCACCAGGGTGTTGGGATTGCTTCTCTTCACTAATGATAGTTGTCTTTGTAGTTACAGTTTCTGTCTGAGTTGTGTCTGTGGGTTTAGATGGTTCCTCCACAGGCGTCTCTTTCACTGTTTCAGTGACCACAATCTCCTGTGGCGGCTGGCCATCATTGGCAGTGGTCTTGGTTGTTGTGGTAATGGTTGTAGTTGTCACTGTAGATTCCGTGATTGTTGGCTCTTCGATGGTGATCACTCTTTCTTCTAGCACAATTGTGGTAGGGGGTTCATCAGTGATCTCACTAGGTTGCTCCACTTCAGCGGGCTCTTGAATGATTGGTTCTTTGACCGGTGTATCCACAATCTCCTCTGGCTCCGACTTTTGGGTAACTTCCTGAATTATCGGTTGTTCTTCTATTGTTCTTACCGTAGTTGTAATAGTAGTGATAGTTTCTGAACTTGTGACAGGTTCTTGAATTTCAGTTGTTACTTCTGTAATCTTTGTCTCAGAGGTATGTTCTTCGAAGGGAGCCAGTGGGGCCGTAAAAGGTGGCTCAATTTCTGATATCTCCTCCTTCTTAGCAGTTCTTGGTTTGGGTTCTGGTTTTGTTGTTGGTTCTGGGGAAGGCTCTTTATCAGCCGGCTCGGGAGTTTTCTCCTTTTTGACAGGCTCTGGAATTTTCTCTTTAATTGGCGCGACAGTTGTTTCCTCTTTCTTAACTGGCTCAGGAGTAGTGTCCTTCTTAAGTGGCTCGGGAGTAGTGTCCTTCTGAGCTGGTTTGGGAGTAGTGTCCTTAACTGGCTCCGGAGTAGTGTCCTTCTTAACTGGTTCGAGGGCACCGTCCTTCTTTTCTGGCTCTGGGCTAGCCGTTTTCTCTTCTGGTTTGGGACTTGCTTCTTTCTTAACTGGCTCTGGTTCCAGATTCTTATGGATAGGTTCCTGAGCAGTAACTTCTGTTGGACCTTTCTTGTCTGGTGTTGAATCTGTCTCCATAGTTGTCACTGTAGTGACAGTTTCAGTTACTTTAACAATATCAATATCTGCTTCTGGCACTTCCGTGGGCTTCTCAGAGACTTGCTCCGCCACTGGCTTCTCCTCCACAGTTGTGGTGGTCTTGACATCTTCAACCACAACTGGTTCCTGAACACCAGACTCTGTTACTGTTTTTGAGGTAGTAATTGTTGTGACTGTTGTGGTGGTCAGTGTGCTCGTTGACTCCACCGTAGAAGGCTCCTGAGGCTTTCCCTGCTGCTGCTGTTCGTTAGCTATAAAGTTGGCAGTTGTCGAGCTAATGAAATTCTCAGTTTCGTTGAGGAGATTATCCACCTCACTTGGCACTTGTTGCGGCTGTGGCACATTGCGGCGCTCCTGGTCAATGAAGGAGGTTTGAGGTTGTTCTGGTTGCTTGGTAGTCTTGGCATCTTCACTGGGAGACTTCACAGACTTGATGAGGCTCTTAACGCCGCTTACGAGCGCTCCTCCTGCCAGCACAGGAGCTGCAATCACTCCCAGAGCTCCCATCTTGGCGGCATCTTTCACATTTTGCAGAGTCTTCGACGGCTCCTTGCTGCTCTTGGCATCGCTTTCGGTCACAGTTTGAATGGGGATTTCCTTTGTGGACTGCGTCTTACTGACCACTTGCATTTCCTGCTTGTGAGTATCCGAGCTGACCACCACTGTTTGGGTTCGCTCCTCCACCACAATGGTTTGATCGCTGCTCGTGGGAAGATTTGCAACAGCTTCAGGACTCTCTCCCGCTGCCGCCTTGGTCTCTCGAGTTGTGGACTCCTCGCGCAGGATTCCAAGCTCCTTAGCCTCTTCCAAGCTGCACACTTCGCCGGTGTTAACGTTCTGGACCTCGTTGTTAGAGATGAGCACGTAGCCTTGCATCAGTTCAATGGTCTTAGTGGTCACGGTGTGGACGGCTCTAACTGTCTCCATTATCTCTGTCTTGGGAATGGGTTTCTGGGTCACCACGAAGTCGGAGAGATGTTTCACCACCAGTACCCCGTTCTCCATGGCCTGACGAAGGGGCAGACGTTCTCCAGTAGTTGGGACCGTCAGCGTTTGGGCTGCGACATCGATGAGACCCCGCTCCAGGGCGGGCACCACCTCGATGGCGTCTGGCTTAGGGGCATAGGGAATGGACATGATGAAGTTCTCCTCAATGGCTTGCTTAATGGGCAGTGCCTTCTTCGTGCTTGGATGCAGAACCACACGCTTTGTCGGCTCCACGAGGCTCTTTTCGACTGCCACTGGGAAGATCATGCCCACAGGCGGAATTTCCACCTTGGATTTATGCTGATCGTAGCTGGGATCGAAGAGTTTAGCTTCGATGGCATCGGTGATGTTGAGGGTCTTGTTCTTGTAGCTGAATGTGGAATCATCGGCATTGACGATGCCCTTGGTGATTGCCTCCTCCAGCGTGCATTTCTCGGGCTTGCGCAGTATTGATTGCGGATCTAGGACCTCGCACACAATTGCCTCGTGGATGCTTAGTGGATAGCCACTCTCTGGATGGACAATGGTCTGGGTTTGGGGATCAATGAGTCCCTGAGCCGCCAATCTCGGCACGGACAAGCTCTTGGCCAATGGAATGAGTATGTGATTGGTTTGCTCGGGATCCAGAATCTTCTGTTCGACGGCTTGCCGGAAATTAAGCACTCGATTGCTTTGGGGATCAACAATTTTACCACGACGGCCATCAATTAGTCCTGTATTTAGAGCCTCGCTGATGTTGACCACTTCGCCCTTGGGATTGGTGAAGTTGCTAGTGTTTTCCAGTATCTGGCAGGTCTCCTCATCGATGATTCCCTTGCGCTGGGCATCCTTTGGCTTCAGAATGATCTTCCGCATACGCTGCAGAACAACCACCTTTTCCTCGACCGTCGTCGTCGACGGTTCACTGTCAAAGGACCGTCCGCGCTGCAGTTGATCCCGAGACACTATACCTCGCTCATAGGCCACCTCCACGGGAATTTGCTCACCCGTTCGGGGATCGGTGACAAAGCGCACCGTTCTCAGCGCTCCCTCGGCGGCAACCAATGGGGCACCAACTACACTCAACAGTCCCAATTTGGTGGCTGTGATCAGGTCAACTGGCTGTCCTTCGGAATCGAGTATCGTCGCTGTCTTGGGATCGTATATGGCGCGAGCTATAGCCTCTGTCACCGAAATGGGTTGCTTTGTCGTGGGATCAATGATCTTGATCAGCTGCTCGTCAATCAGTCCTTGGCGCGCCGCATCGAAGATGTTCTCCGTTTCCCCGCTCTGTGTGAAGATCACCAGGGCTGTGGACGGATCGTAGATGGCGCCAGGGGCAATTTGCAGGGGCTCCGGAGAAGCGAGTTCTCGCTGGCAGGTGAGCACTTCCACAAACTTGGGCGGGGAATCCTTCAGGGGTGTGGAAACCTCCAGAACGTCTGGCATATTATTAACCCGAGTGATGCGAAGGATTGTCTTTTGATTGGCCCCCCTAGTCGCGGGCACAGTCTCCAGGATAATCTTGCCCTCGTCGATGGCACTGCGCATGCCCAGGACTTGCTTCCTGCTGTTGGTATAGTTACCATAACTATCCAGAATATCACGTTCAAAGGCTGACTGCACGGAGATCTTGTCGCCGGTGCTGGGGTCAATAACTGAAACCGATAGATTGTTGATGATCTGCCTGTTGATGCACTCCTCGAAGCTGACCAAGCGATCGGTGCCCTGCACATGGAATACTCCAGTATCGGGATTGAACAGTCGCTGCTCGATTGCATCCTTCAGCCGCCAGCCGCCGGGTGGCAGCTCCATAATCTGACGCTCCGTCACATTCTGCTCGATGTAGCTGCTCTTCTCCATATTGATGAAATCGGAGACTACGCGTTGCGGCTTCACCAGCTCATGAGAAATGGGAATC
>JAEIHY010014111.1:0-10780 GCA_018904565.1 Drosophila tsacasi | reverse complement strand
CTTTGAGCACTGCTTTCCGCCGCTGCCGCCGCTTCTGTCATCAGACTGTGTCCTGTCTTCCTTACCTGCTCGGATGCTGCCTTTTGTACGCCAACAATATTGTCAAATTTCATAAAAACACTCGCGGTTAAAATAATACTAGCAGGGAAAGTGGTTTTAAAAAAAGGCTAATAAAAGTAGTAATAAGAATGAAAAATTATAATTTAATTCATTATAAATAAGGTAATAAGACACTGAGATCCCAGAAGTGCAGCGTTAAAAAACCAAACTCTGTCGAATGATAAGTTGAGAAATTTTAGAAATATATTATTTATACATCTATATTATTTCCAAGGAAATTGTAAATGCAAAAACAGTTATAAACTTTATTATTTATTCTCTTTATTCTGCTTGTTCGTTTTTATATCAGCACTATTTGTATGACCACAGCTGCAAGTGTGTGTCTTTGCCGCATATATCTCCTTACCTCCCCCCATTTTCCGCCACTCGCTTGTTTAACTGTTCCGATTTACGGACTAACTCCGACGGCGACGTCATCGCCAAATGCAATGAGGAAATAATAAATACAACATTTTGAGGAAATTGAATTGTATGTGCGCAGAGACCTATCTGAGTGTGCGACTGTGTGTGGGAGTGTGTGCAAGTATTTGATTGTCCTCCATGCGAAGGATACTTGTACAGCCGACGAAAACTCCAGGTTACTTGTTTAGTTATTAGCAGGAGAAACAAAGCATTTTAAAATAAAGTTAATGTATATTTTTGATTAAAGAATAACGAGTTAGGTTAAATAATAAGTTTAGATTTTTTCGTACATTTTGCGGAACAATATTAGTGACAATATTAGTGACAAAATATTTATATCCTTATATTTAATACCTGCTACAAAATTCTTGTATTACCCTTCGTATCTTGAAACTTATGTCACCTGAACGAGTTTCCGTTCGAGAGCCTGCTCCTGTTGGCTGATGTGCTTATAGGCCACTTTGTTTCCTGCCGTTTGTTGTATTGCCAGAGGCCCACAGTTCCTCCCTCCAGATCCTTCTGCCATATTCCACCCACTCCCAGTTCGTTTTGTATTTTGTGTGGAAGTTAATAAAACAGCCTTTCATGGGCCAATTCTGCTGCTTTTGCTGCTCTGGCTGCCTTTGTTGCTGCTGCTCAATATGTTTTCATGGCCATTTGAGCGTCTGAGCGTATGCAGCAATCAAATTAAATGTTATGTAAGCTTTAAAACAAAAGCTGTGCGATTATCGAATGTACTTACATCTCGCCGGCGGCAAAATCAAAAATTCCACTCCCTTTGGCTCTTCGGAAAAAGAATGTAACGATAATGAAAATGATAATCCAATCATTATCTTTGCTCGATTTTTCTTGGAGTTTTCCTTTCGAGCAATTTGCATTTCAACTAATTGAGTTGCCTTGGGCTAATCACGATGTAGAATGCATAATTTGCTCAAATATTCTGTTCCACAATTTGCATAACAATTTTTGGTGTCCCTTTTTTTTTGGGAAATTTAATTTAACGAATTTTGCACGAAATGCGGTTGGAAATCCAGGAAATATTACCAACGAAAAACATCAGAAAAAACCAAAACCACATTTGTCAATTTTATTTATAGTCACGAAGCGTTTGCAAATGCACTGGAAATATTTTTTAAAAATGCTTACATGCTAGAATTGGTCTCAGATTTATGTAAAGAAAACTTTAGTAACTATTAACATTACTTTATTTGTTTTTGAAAACATTCGTAAACTAATTTAAACTATTTTAAATAGACTTTAGGCCATGAATTTGCTTTCTCATAAGAACATAAACCCTTTTGTGACCTCTAACTATGCTAAATATATTTTACAGTGCATTTCTAATGGCTGCAACAAACAGGACAGAAAAGCAGGTACATGACAAGAACAACAACAATGTTGCACCTGCAGCAGCAAGCAGCATCAGCAGGTGTTAAAGGCCACTTAAGTGCTGAAAAATGTAAGAGTGGGCGGCAAAATGTGAAAAGCAGGAGTGGGTGGGTGCTGTAAATGCCCGCAAGTGGTGCCCACCGGTGTCCGTTAGCCGTAATTACGTCGCCATCTCCATGCAAACTCACACATAAGCAGGGAAATACAAAAAAATAAAAGAAAAGGAATCCCAGCAAGTGGACTGCAGAAAATGCCAAGGTGTCCAAAGGAGTCTGCTAAGTCCAAGGGTTAATGCACAAACAAGGAGAAAAGTGCAGGGTCGAGAGACAGTGGCGAGTGCCAAGCTTAAGTTTGAAGGATAGTCTAGACTACGGCATTATTTGAGCTGCATTTATCAGGAGGGAATGAAGTAGTGGAAGGAGATGCAGTCTAGATTAAATGCATTGCTTTTACTCCGTTAAATTTTTAGTCAATTTAATTAAAAAATAAAGAGGTACACCTTTTTCAAGTGCCGCGATTGTATGTAAATAATTTTAAGATATTTTTTCCTAAACAATATCCAATTAAGCATTTGAAAATATCCTGCTTAAATTCCAATACAACACCTGCCAGTTAAACATTTTATTTCCATACAAATATTCACATATTTTCCATAGATACAGTTGGAAATTTCTTTCATAATTCGCCTTCCCAGAGAATTGTTCATGTTTCTGGCATTCGGACAATTGGTATTTCTCTGCATTTTTCCCTATACACTTTAGGAGTGGAAAAGTGTTCTTTGATACTTACCACGAACGAGGCAACAATCAACCGTATTTGGTGTATTTGGGCGAACCACTTGTGCAACTGTCTGTGTGCAATTTGTGGGTGGAAGAGAGTTATGCCTTGTTAAAAATGCCCAAAGAGTGTTAAAGTGGGATTTTGGGGGCGTTCAGAGGGAGAGACACCAACGACACCGAGTGAAAAATGCCTGGGCGTGGTACCGGCATCATCATCGTTTTCATTTTCGTTTTCATCATCGCCCCCGAATCATCAGCGTCGTCATCGTGTTAACAAAAGAGCATACTCAAGTTACATACGAAATGCAATTCCACTTTGGCACACTTTATGTCAACATTTTGTACGTAAATCTTTGTGTAAGACTATGCCAAACGCTGTGGCCCTGGGATCAGAGGTGTTCCAACTGTCCCCAACCTTTGATTTACCATTTTGTTGGGTTAAATATTCCCATTTCCATATTCTTCAGTGAATAATTTTGATAAATTTAAAGAGTAATAAAATAAATAAGTGTGTTCTAAAAATATATTCCAGGAAGTTTAAGAAAAGTTCTCCATACTTATTTTGAAGGTGTCAATTCGCTTTATGAACTAGTTACCAAATAGCTTAATAAATATAATTTAAAAAAAAATAAATTCAAAACATTTATAAACTACAATTTATAACTCCAATAAATATTTAACAAAAATCTCCCCAGAAATAGGAACTGAGAACATGGCAAAATGTTATCTCTCTTTCTGGGTATGGAAAAGTGTCAAAAGTGCTTGAAATTTCAGCAGGCTTTTTCTGCTGCCCGGAAAAGAGCGCAAAGTGGGGGACTGAGCCCAAACTGGACAGTAGTCCTGGCAAGCCCTGGGCAACCTCCTCCCGCCCTGCCCCTTATTTTCCGCTCCTCCTCGCCCCTCTCCCCTCTCCACACTTTTATTTATGCCCAGCAAAGCTCAAATGCAGAAATCACGCTCATATGCTCAGTTGCACGCAAAGTCAAAAGTCCTTTTGAGTGCGACACCCATACTCGCACACTTTTAACTACAGCTCAGCTCGTGTTTGCTTGTGTGCGGGAAGAGTCTTCATTTTTTTGTCCTTCTTTTTTTAGAGCATGTCCTGTGCCTTTACACACTTTCTCTCCCGCTTTGGTAGCAGGATTTTCTCCGCTTTCTATTTGCGCTGGCGAGAAATTTGATATGCGTATTTGTGTTGCGCTTTTCTTTTGGCTAGCATCCAAAATATCTTGCCACCCCTCTAGATCCCTTTTCCTGTTTGCTCTCCTAGGAGAGAACTGTTTAGGCGATGCAAATAAACAAACATACACTGTGGGAAAAATGGGTAACAGGGATAGGGGTCACGTAATTGGAGGTTCTAAATGATGTGATGTTTGTATAATTAGTTTAAATTGGGGTTATTAAAGTTTGAACTTAAAATAATGGTTTTATTTAGAAATATTTATTATTCAATTTTTATTAAAATGTTTTCCACTAAGTTTCACAGAACTAATTCCATATTTTTTATCTTTTCAAATACAAAACTTTATTAATCCTTGTGTAACGATGTAAGTTTACCCAACTATTGCTTTCACTCTCCGCCACACACTGGTTCTTTGGGTGTTCGTTTCTGTTTGCCGTTTTACCAGGAAATATTTGGCGCTTGTAGCGTTTTTCACTTTGTGGCTGACAAGCGGCGGTCTTTTCGGCAAGGATAGTTGGGCGGGAAGTATCCTTGGCAAGGCAAGGCAAAGCCTGGCTTGGAAGTTCTCACGGAAACCAAACCTGCGGCTGTTGCTCGACTGTTTACCTCACTTCTTGGCAGGCGATGCTCCTCTTTGAATCTTCTTGATTGTTGTCAATTGTGGAATGCACTTAAAAAGAGAAGCAAGCACTTTACAACACTTTTTACTTGCCAAATTAACATTTATTATTTGTTAATTATTTAAAAGTACCCGAGATTCTTATGCAATGGTTTTCTAGTATTACTTTGGGACTTATTTTCTTTTTAGAGCAATTAGCAAGAGATTTGTTCAGAGAAAATTCCCGGAACTCATTAGATATGAAATATATGAAAAATTCGAGTCTATTCCCGTCTCAGTTGCTAACTAGCAACTGAAATTCCCCCAATTGGAAGCGAATTGCAGCAGAAGCCGAGTGAAAACTCCTGGGAAAACCTACTCCTACCACTCACACCCAAAATCCATTTGATGCCGCTCAGGTGAATACACACACACGGGAGTGTGGGCCAGACTGTGATAACTCTGGGCAATATACTCGTAACTGTTATTGACACGACATCATATTGAAAATATGAACAAGTTGTTGTTTTTTTTTAAAACCCTTTTTCACGCTTCTTTGGGTTGGGGAACATTTTCCCATCTCCGTTGGGAGTTTGGTTTTGGTAAATAAATGCGACACACACGAAGCGATATATCAAAAGTGCAACGGCAGCGTTGGTTGCATATTTTATGCTCCTGTCCGCACTTGCTGGCTGTGCGAGTGTGTTGTTACTTGGGTGTACTTCTGTGTGTGTGTGTGTGTTGTGCCACGCCCCACGTCAAAAAGGGAAAAGGCAAAAAAGCGATATCATCATGTTACACAGATAAACGCCTTAGGCAGGCGGCTGTCACACGCAGAGTACCGGAAAATGCGTTTAAAAAGGATATTGTGGGTGGCACGGCAGGGGAGAGCACAGAGAAAAATAAATAAACTAATTGGAAATAAGGTAAATATAAGAAAAAAGTGTTAGGTTAAGGGTTTGCTTTTTAAATAAATATTTTAGAATGATTTTTAAAATGGCAAAAGATCTTTGATACTGCCTTTTGAAATTAATATCATGATTTATATATAATATAATTTCTATATTTTTATAATTTTTGTTTAGTTTTATTTAATATATTTTTTAATACACTTTAAATTAATATCTACCATAGGGTTACCTCTAATTAAAATTTCTACCAGTGTCCCCTGGGTTTTTTTTTATCACAACACAATCGTGCGTATGTGTTGACAGCTTATGATTTTGTAATTAAATGACGTTATAAATAAGGAATGATGGACATCGGGTAGCTGCACAACTCAAACACAGGACAACAAAAGACATAACCAGCTTAATTTCTCATTTCACCCTAAGCTGAATTTCAACAGAGCGTTAATGGTCGCCTTTAAATAGCATTTATTTAGCATTATGATGATAGAGCATCGGCCAATCAATCAATCATGCAGTTGGGTGGATTTATGGTCGAGAATGCCAAGGATTCCAGATGGGCTATTTGCTCATTTTCTAATTAAAATCCATTAATCTTTCCAAATGCGTCCGTAATTATGCAACATATTTGTGCAGCACTTGAAGGCCCACGGGGCATAAGGAACTGTAAACTCTGGATATCCTCTTCCTCCTCTCTAGTGTGTGTGTGTGTCAACTTCATTTCAATATTACATTGATTAGGTGTAAATTTATTCACTCTGATGCGTCTCTATAGATGTATATACATTATTGTTATAGTTCCTGTCGAATATATACATTTATGCATGAGGATAATTAGAGCGGATGCCTAAAATTGACATGCAAGTTGGGGTTAGGAACTTGATTTGTCTGACAATCGGGTTGATTAGCGGATTATTATATCAGACTTTTGATAATTATTAATAAGGGGTGAAGGTGTCACTAATAACAACCAAAATTGTATGAAATTCATCCTTTAAAATTCTTGTCTACAAAACTCAACAAGTCCCTTGCTTGAATCCTTAAATAGTGAATTCTGTGCAAAAAAAGTTTAGGTTTCAAGCTCTCCTAGATCGAATATCGGTCAGTTATCCCTCTGAGCTGGGATTAATATTCATCCGTAACCAAATTGATTCAGCTAGTTAGCGTTTCTTATGGAAAAAACACTGCACCAGCTTTGAGTTGGAATCTGAAACTGGCCCAGAGCTCCATTTTGATTCATTCCGCCTGGCAGACGCTCCTGGGCTAACTATAAATCCTCTACTGACCCACAAAAAAAAAGAGAAAACGTTGTATTGTTAACCCCTTTTCGCAGTCCTGCCAAGGGACATGCTGACTGCATAATTTGCCTTGACGTTGTCGTTGTCCTTGTCTCCGCATGCCGCACTCTCTCTCCCTCCAGACGCTTTTCTGAAAAATTTTCGTTTTAATTTTCATGTCTCTGGACTCGGAAAAGGGGAGGCTCGGAGGCTGTCAAATAAATTATTACAATGTCGTGTAAGAGCCGCAGAGATTAAGCAATTATGTGCCACTTAATGTTGCACTCGGCCTCGGCTTACTCACCCCTCACCGCCTCACTGCCTCATTGCCCCCACAACTTGCAGTCATTTTCATTTTCCGATTTGGCTTGCATAAATTTCCACTTGGTTGTGCCGGGTTTAACCACCAATTAGATTGGGCCAGTCTGTGGTACTCTTCGTCGCCTCCCCTAAACTGCGGATGGAAAGTTTTGTCTGCCTGTTTTCGAAAAGCAGGGGAAACCGCAAATTCAATGACAGTTTGTAGTTTTTGTGCTGCTGCTGTTGCAGGTGCAACATCGAGAGGAAAGGTTTCGATTTAGAAGGATGGTATAAATCTCTATTAAATGAATAGAATTAATACTTAAGTAGACGACTAAAAGTTTGAATATGTGAGTCTTAATAAAAATTGTATAGTGGTTATAAATTAAGGATAAAAATAGGTTAACAATTAAATTACATATCTAAATAAGAAATACAATAAATAACGATTACTGAGTCTTAAAAACCTGTCTTACTCTCCTCAAAGTTGCAATGTTGCTGCTGATGTTGCTTGTTTTTTTTTTATATTTTTTTTGGTTGTTGCTGCCACTGTTATTGTTGCTCTTTGTTGGTGTGGTGTTGCTGCTTTAGCAGCCTGTTGGCAAAAGTTTTGTGCGTGCGCGAAACCATAAAAACCAACGATGTGGCAAGAGCCCTATTTGATGCCTCGCCCCGAAGCTCTTGCCACAAAATCGTTTTTTAATAATTTTCCCGCCGGAAAGTGGACGGAGGATGGAGGCGGAACGGGTTGAGGCGTCTATTGAATTTACTGGCTAAACTGCAAACAATTTAATCAATTTTATTCCCATTTTTACCCAGTCATTTCCATGTCTTGTCCAAGATAAATTCCATTGAAATTGCTGGGTAAATGCAAATTTTGCTTTTCTCTTTCGGTTTAGCTTTGCTCTTGTTGCTTAAAATAACTTCAGTGAAGAATAAGAAAAAAATTATCTTAGGGAAAACGAAGTTCGTATACGCTTGCAGTTGCAAATGAATCATTCACTAATTTCAATTCGGAAAGCTTTTCTGTGCTAGTTTTTTATTGGTAAACAAATCTGCACATCAATTTTAAAACATATAAAAATTTAAATAACCCCTTCTTCTTCTTCTTCTTCTGACTACAATTATAATACCCTGAAGGGCTAGAGTGAATAAAATGAAATAAAAACAATTTCAGGCGGCTACGGAAAACACATCCATATGGAATTTAAATATTTCTTAATTTCATTTCTTGGCCAGAAGTGAAGGGGCAGGCAAAATAGGGAAAAACAACCGGAATAACCTAAAACAAACAAAATTAGAAAAACAAATGAAACAACTAAATTAAGGGTAAACTGAGAATAATATTAAGGCATATACTAAAAAATAAATATAATATATATATTTATATAATTTCAAACTGTAATTTATTTGTATATTTAAATATTCAAAGTCAGATAATCTAGGAAATTGTTCAATAAACAATAACATATTTATTATGCAACCTATAATTCTGTATTAAACGTCTTTCTTTTGGAGATATATCCTTTGCTGTCAGTGCAGTACTATTAGCAGCAGCCACTGCAACTGCAACGCAGTAACAGGCAGGCCAGAAGCAGCAGCAACAACGCCACACACAAAACATCAACATTAACAGCAGCAACAACAGAAACACCAACAACTACCAGCAACTGTCGCCTGCAAATCAATCTCAGCTGTCTTCCTCTAGACAATTTATGCATACTGCCACAAGACCCACAACAGACCAACACACACATGCACGCAGCCAGGATGCAGGACAAGACATCTTCAAAACTGACTGCTCGTGTTGTTTTTGTTATTGTTGGTGTCTCTTATGTTTCATTACGTTTTTTGCGTTGCGGGTTGAGGAGGGGTTATTCATCTATGCATATGAAAGCAGGAAAAGAGCAAAGCAAGCAAATGACGAAGAGAAACATCAGCAGAGAAGGCCAAGAGCAGCAGAGAATATATGCAGAAGGCACTGACAAAAAATATTAAAAGTATTGTATCAAATTAAAATAGTTAAAGGGAATTAGAAACTATATTGATTAAGAATTTTTGCTATAAAAGTTATCACAAATATTTAAATAGGGGTTTTACTGCTACCAAAAAATGTTTATTCATTTAATTATTTATTTCGCCAACTTTAAATCACTTTAATAAAAAATAAAAAAACCCCTTTAAAGAGATTCATAATTACTCCAAAAATATTTACTAAATATTATAAATACTATTTTTTATAAGTTTTCTTCCTGCAACACCAAGCATTGAAGAAGCAGCGTTCAAAGTCCATGTCATTTGTCATTAAAAACTTGGACAGAAAGAGACAGGACGAAGCTATAGAGATTGAGAGGGTTGGAGAGGGCAAAAGGAGGCAAAACACGAGGATCAGGGGAGCCATGACCAGGACTAAGACAGCAAACAGCTGTTGACAATGAAGCCAAGCTTTTGGTTAACATGGCGTATGCGCAATATGTTTGCACACAGCCCACCGCCCTGCCTGCCGAGATTTCTGCTTTCCTCCTTCCACCACCCCGTGTTTGCCTTGGGAAACCATAAGTAAAGATTTTAAGCGCATTTTCCTTGCAAAATTCAACATCCACAAAGCTGCAGCAACAAAAGCTGTCTGGCCAACTGAAGAGAAGGAAGCACAAATGTTATTACAACAAACATTTTTAGCTGCATCCTTTTTGCCACAGCGCGCTGCTGCTTCTGCTCCTGCTGCTGTCGCATTCTTGCAGTCCTTTCAATTCAAGGATCAAAGTTAACAATTTAAAATGCAAACATAAAACGGAAGAACATTTTTCAAATATTTTATTTCGGGTCTGTAAATACGAAAATGGCCGGAGCAATTTTAATTCACTTAACCGCAACAATTATTTACTCACAAGCAAGTTCTGAGAATAAAAAAGAAATTGTTTCACAGATGGAAGGCCAAAAAAGACTAACTTAAAATGAAAAAGCGGAAAGTCAAGCTGGCAGGGAAAATAAAAGGACTAAATTAAATAGTCAACATATTTGATTCAAGCTACATTTAGCAAATGAAAAAGCTTTGGTTAGGTTGGGAAATCTAGGGAAATACTTAAGAATTTCTGGTAACTTTTACAGCCATTTGTTTTAATGACAGACTTCAAGTCAACTTTTCCTTATAATTTTATTTTTGGGTAAGTGTTTTGTTGTAATAATCCAACTAAATTGCTCTTTTTTGTCTTCCATTTATATATTTTCAAATACAATATTCAAGGAAAAATATAATTTATATTCCCTCTGTGACTACAATTTAATGCTTGCTGTTTACATGACAATAAATGAAGGTAAGTATGAATTCACATTTGTATCCACACATATTTGTTCACTACGAAACAAACAGAATGTCAACAACTATTTCAGGTCAAGCTCCCAGGGATGCTCTTGAAATAGTTATTGTTGTTGCAGCTGTTGGATCCTTTCAACTGCAACTATTTACAGTAGCTGCAGGTCTTTTGATACTTGCATGCTTAATAACTGCTCGGAAAATTCTACAAAATTCAATAAAAACCTAGTTGGGTGCTTAAGTGGTTTTAGAGTCAATAAGGAGCATGTTCTGCAAGACTTTTCATATTTTTCACTTAAATATTTAAGGGAAGTGGTATAGATTTTTATTAGGTTACTTTAGAGAATTTAAAATTATTTTTAATCTATTTTCAAGGGAATAAAGATATAATCTTTCAAATTTTATTACTTAGGCTGTCACTAAATGACTTGATTTGAACTTGCAAAAAGGCATGTAACGGATCGGTTGCGCGAGTCTGAAGGGCGCACGCTTTCGTCCCGGCTGGGGCTCG
>JAEIHY010014109.1:0-24370 GCA_018904565.1 Drosophila tsacasi | reverse complement strand
TCTTGAACAGTAATGCCAACTTAAAGTTCTATACCTCTAAAAAAAACACCCGTTACTATAAAAACACGCCAAGCTTGCCCCAACGCGAAACACAAAAATCGAAATACATTTGTCCCCCACTTAATCGTCATTCAAGCATATTGGTGATAATGAAAAAGTGTGTGCACATTCATGGCTTATCTTTTGGGTGGAAAATGTATAAATAAATGCGCGACGCGACCCAATAGCAGGCGACACTCGCAACAATTGGTAAAATCAATGATTGCGATTGCAAAATTTCGCCTCTGTCGATGTTCATCTAATGGAAATTTAATTACCCGGCCTGAGCGGAATTTTCCTGAATCCAGGGGGTCCATGCCAAGCCGATCATCCGATTCCTTCAGTGGGTGGCGTCAACGGGGCCGTTGACAAATCGAAGTACAGCAGATTTGTGGGCAATAGATTGGCTTTATGGTTGGTCGGTCAATCAGATATATGTACAGGCGACATGCCATACAAATGTTTTCATTATTGCTTCGTTGTTATTTATGCAACTTTGTCTGCTTTATTAATAATGGCTTGCTTACTTATGGGATAAACATTGACAATAAATTTACACGTGCCTCGCAAACAGCAATTGTGGCTCGCTGTGTGGTTAATTCTAAGCGTGGGTGTTGTTGTTTTCTCACCTCTGACAGCGACTGACTTGGTTCTTGGCCGTGGTTCAGTGAACCTGTGATTTTGACGATTGCTTATCTGGCACACACGACGATGCATTGATAAGAGAGCCGAAACCTGATAGCTTAGAGAGTAAAAGTACTTGTCACTTTGAAATATCGGTAGTAGCGAAGGAAAACGATCTCTAGAGCCAGTTTCAGTCCTCAGTGCTCGGCAAATTGGATTTACCGTAGGATTACGTATCTACGTAATACGGTTGCGCTTGTCCGTAATATACATATGGAAATGGCGTAATTTGCTCAATTGTCACGTTCTGCCCCGAGCTGTTAAGAACGCTTCAGCGGTAACAGAACGAAACCATTATTCGCGTTCGCGTTGAGTGACTCAATTTACACAGCCTTTTCCCCTAACCTGTCCAGGAAATCCTACCCAACCCACTGGTCCTCCGACCACGTGTCCGGTGCTTATTGGTCGATTGGGTTGCGCTCAGAGAAGGGTTTGCTTTCTGATTGCGCCAGACGCTCTGCTATATATGCGGTCATTGTGCAGTGCGTCACTGCCTAATAGCCCCAACAGTTAATAACAGCCCGAAGAATCTTAATAATAGGCTCTCCATTAATTGAGATCAGCCGTCCTCAAGCTTCACAATTAATTAAGTAATTTAACTTGACAATAAAGCTTGTAGTTCAGATTTCTCTGCGAAACAAAATAAGAGACGCACTGTACTCGTAGGTATTTTTGATAGGTTACCATGGCATTTTCATTGCTCCAAGCGTCATTTCTGTATTATAACCAAATACTGGCCAGTATTAGGTGATGTTATCACCATTGAAACCCCTTTATCAGGAGCTGAGAACAGAAAAACTATGGAGGTCTAAACTAGGGTTATAATTGCTATAAATTACAACTTGCGGTGCTTTGGATTTAACAGAAAATAAAGTATTAAATACAAATTGAGGGCATTCTCGATAGATTACATTAACTTCATACGTTAGGGAGAATCGTTAAGGGGAAATCGAATTGGATTAGATTAGATTATATTATATGTGTATATTCATCAATTCTGTATTATAATTAAATTTAACTTACGCTCCCTTTTTATTTTCAGATTAGTTACTTAGAGTAGATCGACCGATCACAAAGCGTATCACAAATAACCATTGTATAATGACATCAAGGTAAATATATTATATTATCTATGCGTATAAGCAGTTAAATATTTAATTTTTCATTTATCATTCCCATCTCAGGCTCGACCGTCTTTTCATCCTACTTGAATCCGGCTCCACAGCGGCCACACGACAGGCGGCCGCCAAGCAGATCGGCGAGGTCCAGAAGCTTTATCCACAAGAGCTGCATGCGCTGCTCAACCGGCTGGTGGGCTACCTCCACAGCTCGTCCTGGGAGACGCGCATTGCGGCGGCCCAGACCGTTGAGGCCATCTTGAAGCAGGTGCCGCCCTGGCAGCCGGAACAGCAGCTGCTTCCGAAGAAGGAGCGATCTGGCAACGAGGCTAATACCGCTGCCGCCGAAGAGGACAGCTGCCAATCGAGTGCCTCCAGCTCGACCACGGCCAGCGAGCGTCTGCTGAGCTTCGACGAGTTCGACCTGCAGCACATTTTGCACAAGGGAGCTCGTCTCATCGGCTCCGAGGGCAACGAGTTCGATGTGCAGGAAGAGCAGCCGGCCAGTGGGGGCGGGGCGGAGGAGCACAGCGTCGCCAGTCGCCTCAGTCGACAGCGGGCGGTGCTCAACGATAAACTTGGTCTTACAACGGCCGCCAAGCTGGGCGTCAATTTGACCGACATGATCACCGATGAGGACGTGGCCCTGGCGAGGAGCGGCAGCAGCTACAATGTCAATGCCGAGAAAACGCCCGTGGAGCATATCCTGAACATAAAAACAGCTGCCAATGGTTCTGGGCAGGCACAACTCAGCTGCCGGGAGATGAACAGGGCCAAGCGCAAGGCCCGGCAGAATACCACAGCCTCTGCCTCCTCAGTGGTCACGCCCACATGCAGCCGGCGGAACTCAAATAGCAACCACAGTACGGGCAGCAACCACAGCAACAACGGCGGACCCACAACGGCCATATCTGCGCTGGATGAGCCAGAGAAGAAAAAGCTGAAGGCGACGGATCGTCAGGAAATCTTCTACAGCCTGAATGGTGAGTGGTCCGACATAGAAGCTTCTGTCCAATCTAAAAAATTTCTTTCCTTTGCAGCTCCCGTGCCAGATGTCACCGGCACTTGGGTGGATGCCGTCTCGTGGCCCCTGGAGAACTTCTGCTCGCGCCTTTTCATTGATCTCTTTCACGCCAAATGGGAGGTGCGCCACGGAGCGGCCACCGCGTTGCGGGAGCTAATTAATCAGCACGCAAACGGTGCTGGCAAGGCGGTACACCAAAGCAGGGATCAAATGGACGAAGCGCACAGCCGATGGCTGGAGGATGCTGCTCTGCGCCTGCTCTGCGTGCTGTGCCTAGATCGATTCGGGGACTTTGTCTCGGACCAGGTGGTGGCGCCGGTGCGCGAGACATGCGCCCAGGTGCTGGGCACCTTGGTGAAGGAGATCGAGGCGGCAAAGGTGCAGCGGATCGTGGATATCCTGCTGAAGCTGATCCAGCACAAGAACGAGTGGGAGGTGCGACACGGTGGACTGCTGGGACTGAAATATGTGTTTGTGGTGCGTGAGGAACTGCTGCCAGTCTACCTGCCGCTGTCCATTAACAACATCCTCATCGGTCTGCTGGACGCCGTCGACGATGTGGGAGCCGTGGCTGCTGCCACCCTCATACCAGTCTCCTCCTGGCTGCCCAAGCTGCTCACTCCGCCGCAGGTCTCCTCGATCGTGAAGATGCTGTGGGATCTGCTTTTAGACCAGGACGAGCTCACATCGGCTTGCAACAGCTTTATGGGCCTGCTGGCTGCTATTCTCTGCCTGCCGAAGGCCGCCAGCTGGGTGCAAATGGAGCCCATGGCCACGCTAGTGCCCCGCCTGTGGCCCTTCCTTTCGCACAGCACCAGTTCGGTGCGAAGGTCCACTCTGAAAACGCTTCTAACCCTGACCTCTGGCCACGATAGAGTGAAGTTGGAACCAAAGGAGGAGGAGGAGAAGAAGGACCAAGTCATCGGGGACAAGCAGCTGATGAAGCTAAACTTTGGAGTGGGCGACTGGAAGTGGGAGCTGTTGCAGCAGGCCCTGCGTCACATATACCAGCGCATCCTGGTGGAGCCACAGGCGGATATTCAGGCCCTGGCGCGTCAGGTGTGGTCCAACCTAATCGAGCACGCAGATCTGGGCGCCTTACTGCACGCTGCCTGCCCCTACGTCTCTTCTTGGATCTGCCTTTCCATGCAGCCGCCCAGACTTGCCTTCGACCCTGGCGTGCTGATCAGAGCTGGCGGAGATCCAGGCAGCTCGAGGAAACGAACGCCCCGCATTGGAGACGACCTGGGTGGAGCCTCTTTGGCCCACTCCAATGCCACCCTCAAGTTGTATCTAGGCGGCAGCGAGGCGACACCCTTGGAAGTACGTGAAGCGAACTTTTTGCGGGCGCGGATCTCCTCGTCGCGGGCCCTGGGCGCCCTCTCCCATTACCTGGTGCAGCCGGCTCCGGGAGTGGTGTACACACCGCAGACTGAGAGTCCCACCGACTGCTATACCAAGGTGCTGCTGGGCCATCTCAATGCCCACTCGGCTGTCCAGCGGATAGTGTGCGGCCTGATTATTGCATTTTGGGCACTGGAGGATGAGCCAGTGCGTCCAGGACCGCCCAATCTCCAGGAAAAGCTGCACCAGTGCGTGAGCGAGTACGTCTACTACGACGAGGTGGCGGTCTCGCTGACCCGACTGCTGCAGGAGGCGCAGGACTTCATAGCGACGCTGAAGCAGAACAAGATTCCGATCAACGACTTCAACAACTCCAAGATATTGACCCTGGAGCAGATCGAGGCAGTGGCCACTACGCTGACCGAAAATCTACGCATCTATCCCCTGAAACCCAAGCTGCTGGACATGCTGGAGGAGCGGCGGCGCAGCCTGTATGCCTCCTACCAGCAGACGACCACCGAGCAGGGCGCCTACCATGTCAGTGCCCAGGCAGCGCTGGCCGGCGCCATCTGTGCCCTGCACTGTCTGCCCGAGAAGTTGAATCCGGTCGTGAAGCCTCTGATGGAGTCCATCAAGCGGGAGCAGTGTCTGCAGCTGCAGCAGCTTTCGGCAGAGTTCCTGGTGCATCTGATGGATCAGGTTTGTGATAGAAATCCCAGTCCGAACAACAAGATCTTGGGCAACCTCTGCACACTGCTGAGGAGCGATGCCGAGCACACGCCCAAGCTGGTAATGCCGCTACAGACACTGCAGCAGACGCCGCCCTCGCCGGGGGTCACCAATAGCTGTGTTTACTATGGCATCCTGACCCTGGCCCTGCAACAGGCGGTGGCAGCCACCAGTTCTCGGGGAGGAGGAGGAGGAAGCAGCGGAGGTGGAGCCGCAACACCTACTGCCACCACGCCTGGCCGTGGTCCGGGACGACCGCCTGCCGGCGAGGCTCTGGCCACAGCCATCATCGCCGCTTCCAGCATTGAGCTGAAGCAAGCCCAGCAAGCCAAGGAGGCAGAGGCCAGGCAGTGTCGGATCCAACGCTTGGGAGCCGCCTGCGCCATCGAGAAGCTGTGCAGCACCTTCGGCGAGCACATAGTGGACAAGGTGACCGTTTTCCAGCAACTGATGTTCGGCAAGGTGCCGCAGTTTGTGCAGGAAATGGACGAGTGGCGGTTGGCCAACACGCTGCCCGAGCTGGGATCCTGCAACGAGCTGATCACCTCCCTCCAGTTGATCGAGACAGCGGCCCCGCATCTGCATACCGCCCTGCACTCCCAGATGTTCGACCTTCTCTCGCCGCTTGGACACATTGTTCGTCATCCGCTTAAAGCGGTGCGCCACATGGCCGCTCGATGCGTGGCAGCGCTGGCGGACATCGACGCCTGTATGACGATGCAGTTCGTGGTGCAGGACATGGTGCCGCAGCTGGGGAAGATCGAGTATCTGATTGACCGGCAGGGAGCCATGGAGGCCATCGAACGGGTGGTCAGTCGCCTGCAGATCAAAGTGGTGCCCTACATAGTGCTGCTGGTGGTGCCGCTCCTGGGAGCTATGAGCGATCCGGACGAGTCGGTGCGCCTGCTCGCCACCCACTGCTTCGCAAATCTCGTCCAGCTAATGCCTCTGGACGGCAGGGCGGAGCAACTGAAGAGCGAGCCGCTGCAGGCGCGCAAGACGCGCGACCGCGAATTCCTGGACTATCTGTTCAACCCGAAGAGCATTCCCGACTACCAGGTCCCGGTGCCGATTAGCGTGGATCTGCGCTGCTACCAGCAGGCGGGCATCAACTGGTTGTGGTTCCTCAACAAGTACAATTTGCACGGCATTCTGTGCGACGACATGGGTCTGGGCAAGACCCTGCAGACCATCTGCATTCTGGCCGGCGATCATCTGCACCGCCAGGCAGCCAAGCAGGCCAACCTGCCCAGCTTGGTCATCTGCCCGCCCACCCTCACGGGTCACTGGGTGTACGAGGTGGAGAAGTTCCTCGCGCAGAACTCCGTCCTGCGCCCGCTGCACTACTTTGGCTTTCCCGTGGGCCGGGAGAAGCTGAGGAGCGAGATCGGGACGAGCTGCAACCTCGTGGTGGCCTCCTACGACACAGTGCGCAAGGACATTGACTTCTTCAGCAGCATTCACTTCAACTACTGCGTCCTGGACGAAGGCCACATCATCAAGAACGGCAAGACCAAGAGCTCCAAGGCCATAAAGCTCTTGAAGGCCAACCACAGACTAATACTCTCCGGCACGCCCATCCAGAACAACGTCCTGGAACTGTGGTCGCTGTTCGACTTCCTCATGCCGGGCTTTCTCGGCACCGAGAAGCAGTTCATACAACGCTTCTCGCGCCCCATTCTAGCCTCGCGAGACGCCAAGAGCTCGGCCAAGGAACAGGAGGCCGGGGTGCTGGCCATGGAGGCGCTCCACCGCCAGGTTCTGCCCTTCCTGCTGCGCCGCGTCAAGGAGGATGTGCTCAAGGACCTGCCGCCGAAGATCACCCAGGACCTGCTGTGCGAACTGAGTCCGCTCCAGCTGCGCCTCTACGAAGACTTTAGTAATAAGCATCTGCAAGACTGTTTGGACAAGCTGGGCGACTCATCGACGCCGGCGCGGGTGACGGAGAATCTCAGCTCCCAAACGCACATCTTCCAGGCGCTGCGCTACCTGCAGAACGTGTGCAACCATCCCAAGCTGGTGCTGCGCCAGTCCGAGGAGCTCACTCAGGTGGCGGCTCAGCTGGCGCAAGGCAACAGCTCCCTGGACGACATAGAGCATTCGGCCAAGCTGCCTGCCCTCAAGTGAGTCTACGAGTCAAAGTTCAAGTACAATTGCATTATTCTAACTCAACTATTTCCTATATCTTCCCGCAAGGCAACTCCTCCTCGACTGCGGCATCGGTGTGCAGACAGAGTCGGTCAGCCAGCATCGGGCACTCATCTTCTGTCAGTTGAAGGCGATGCTGGACATTGTGGAGCACGATCTGCTGAGACGGCACCTGCCCAGCGTCACATACCTACGGTTGGATGGTAGTGTGCCCGCCTCCCAGCGCCAGGACATAGTCAACAACTTCAACAGCGACCCCAGCATCGACGTCCTGCTCCTGACCACACTGGTGCGTTATCTGTTACTCCCCTCTTTTGGAAAACCATAATAATGTTTTGTTTACTCAGGTTGGTGGCCTCGGTCTTAATCTAACGGGTGCCGATACGGTCATATTTGTGGAGCATGACTGGAACCCCATGAAGGATCTGCAGGCCATGGACCGAGCCCATCGCATTGGCCAGAAGAAGGTGGTCAATGTCTATCGGTTAATAACACGCAACTCGCTCGAGGAGAAGATCATGGGGCTGCAAAAGTTCAAGCTACTCACTGCCAACACGGTGGTGAGTGCGGAGAATGCCTCGCTCCAGACCATGGGCACCTCGCAGATCTTTGACCTCTTCAACGGTGGCAAGGACAGCGCAGGCAAGGCGGAGGGAGCCACTGCATCCGGATCAACGGGCGTGTCCATGAACACCATTATCGAGAACTTGCCGGAGCTGTGGTCCGAGCATCAATACGAGGAGGAATACGATCTGGGCAACTTTGTGCAGGCACTGAAAAAGTAGAGACGACCGCTTCCCTCTCCAAGACTTCCAGTAAACAGTTCTTTTCTAGGCTACTTTAGAAAGCTAAAATGCAAACCGAAATCCACCAATTTTTCGGCAACGCGTTGAGATGTCTTTTCTCCTCTGTTCCTTTGTAATCGAAAAACAGGAAATTTTAGAAATAAATAATACAACAAACGTGAAAAACTAAAAAAATGCTTTATCAATCGTGTTCTTAATTATTTTGAATTTTTTGGGGAAATCAACTTAAAATACGAGGTGTTAACCCTACAGAATCTTAAAAATATTATTACAGTACTCATTATTACTCATAATCAAGTAGTGTTAACTGTTTATATTTTCTGTTTTTCTGATTTTCATAAAATATATTAAATTATTACTATTTAGTATTGGCTGAATGCAGCTCTCAATTCTAATCTTAAGTCTTTCGGTGCAAGTTCCTTAAATAACGAAACAGAGCGCAGTAGTGGTGCATAATTTTGGGCGGAAAGCATTAAACAACTTACAGTGACCATTGGATTTATGGTTTTAAAAATATAAAATAGTTCCATAGGGCTTCTTCGATTTGTTAGAGGGGAGACTTTATATTTATAATGTACACAGCTCGTGAATAATCGAACATTCCACGGAATGTAAATATTGAAGCATAATTCTTATCAGGTTAAATGCAAGTGTTTGCCAAACAGATTTATTATTTGTAATTTTCTCATTTACCCTAATAAGGCGCCCAATTGGACGCTTATCATGTGTTTGTCTTTCTGACGTGGGGACTGCATTGCTGTTATTGACTGACGACTCGAGAATATGTATTTCTAATGTCACAACTTATCTGATCAGTTCGATTCTGTGTTTCATTTATCGATGGCACTGTTTGCTTGGCTAGCGCTCGCTCGGATCCGTCCGACTCTGACCCAAGCACCTTGAATTTGATGGGGCTATCACCCATTAAGGGTGCCTTCAGTTAGTAAATGAAGTCGAACTCTTACCGCACAGCATCCACAATTTATATTTAAATTTCTGTAGTTTTGTTTTGTATATTATTTTTTGTCCCGGCTTATCTCTGCGCCGTCACGATGATGTGGCTTCGGACTATTTCATATAATTCAAATCCATATTATTTATGTCTATGCGGGGCGCTAAACGCGACCCGATCGTAATGGAGCCTGTTTTTCAATTTTCCTATAGCGTTCAAGATTCCTGCACGCTTAAGTTGGCTGCTGTGTGCTTGGTCCAGGACAGGCTTATCTCACCACTATCGTTATGCCGTTTCCCCCTTTTTTTAATATATTAATTCCTTTTAAATGGCCCTTAATATGGCGTATTTAAATGCTCAGCTCAGCTCAGCTCAGCTCAAACAAAACAAAAGCAAAGCCAAGTCAGAGGCAGATAAGCCAGAATAATTTTGCTTCCATTCCTACACTGAAAGAAAAGCCAGGAAAACAAAAACGAAAAATTATAAATAATCTTTACTATATATAAATAAATAAAATAAATATAATAACTAATTATTTCTAAGCCAAATTAAATTAACTTAATTGTATGTTCTATAAATATCAATAATATAAGAATATATATCCATATATATCCAAGGTGTCTCAGATATCTCAAAGTATTTAAAATGAATAACAATCTAATACAAAACACTTTTATTTATAATAAAATGAAAGTGACACATTATTTCGGCTTTATTTATTAAATCTCCATAAAGATTTATTTAAACCTCCAATATCTTATTTGGCTTGTTATTAATGTCTTCCATAATTAGTAGGTATTATAAATAAACAGGCGATCTACAGAACCTATCAAGGATTTGAGATCCATACTTTTAAATAGTGTCCAAAACGATGCCATAAAATGTTGCATCGTAGAAAAATATTATCTGAACATATTATTTTATACTTTTAAACAATATTAATAAATATGATACACAAATATTATCTGAACATTTTATTTTATACTTTTAAACAACTTTTCAAAGGATTTTATAGGTGTAGTATTTTTTGTGTCACTCTCAAATTAGAATATTCTTAATTAGAAATTTTGGAATCACCATACTTTTTATAAAATGAAGAAAAATACAAAATAAAAAAAATATCATTATAAAATGATTTCCCTCAAACATAGTTTATATTCTTATAGAAAAAGTCCTTAGTTAATATGATATAAAATAGAATATATATCATAACATATGTAACATATCATAGTACATATATCATATATTATTGTACCTAATATCTGAAATTTAAACCGAAATGTACTTTTTCCAGTGCATTAGCTTGCCCACTCTCTCGCGTTTTTATCTTTTGACCAAAAGGCATCTTCCGGACTTTGCTACTGCTTCTGCTGATAACCACGAACTATAGCCAACACCCGCACCCGCAGCAAGGCACCCTTGCATCTTTATCGCTCGACGTTCTCCTGCGCTGGCTGGATCCTCCCCGCATGCGCGACCCGTAGCACCCCAGGGCCAGCCCCTCCTCCTGGCAGGGTCAGATCTGGGATGGGATCGGGGATCTGGCTCAGTGGACGACGGACGGCGCCGGCTTAAAGTTTTCCACCAGGTTGTTTACCTCCTTATCGCACCAGCATTGTTCTCTGCTCGCTTGTGACTCGTTCGGTTTTTATCAATGTTGCTGTTTGCAATATGTTTGTTCTCTGCTTTTTTTGTTTTTGGTTTATTTTTCTTTTCTTTCCTGATTATTGTGGCTGTTATCAATCCGCGTGACGTCACAAGAACCGGCATTTTGTTATTTGATAGGAATTTCTTGACACTTTTTTATCGTAGTTGTTTTTTTTTGTTTAAACTTGCTTATTTTGTATTTTTTTGTTGGTAACCCAACCAGACAGTTTGGCGTTCTCCTGGTGGAATTTTTGTTTATATTTTGCTGTTGTTGTTGCACTTTATCGGTAGGGGAGTGAGCCAGAGAAAGGAGTGCGATAGACACGGCGGCAAGGTCGTTTGCTTGGCTTGGTTATCAGTATTAGGAAGGGGATGGGATTCACACAGTCCCAGACATATGTACATATTTAACAATGTTTATATTTTTAGGGCATCTTAACTTCCTGAATTTTAGTTCATATTTAAACTTTAAATGCTTCTGAAGCTCCAGATAAGGATACAAGAAATCTGTTTTTAAGTTGCTATACAAATTACAAAACCATTTACTTGAAGTTTTGGCAAATTTACACAAATTCACACATAATTATGTCCTTATATACAAAGCATTCTTAACGTTACTAAATATAAAGGTCTTTATACAAATATCTTATATCTTCACAGTATTTAATGGGACTTCAGTATTGATCAAAGGCTCTTTCGTGTTGGAGATATTTTACTTGCTTTCAGCGATATACTATTAACTTTGCAATTCTAAGTCTTTTATTGAATATTTATTTAATGTATAGATTTTTAGGATTGTTAAACTTTGATCTATCCTTTTTAATAATCTTTTGTGGTCTAATCTAATCTGTGAATATGTGAATAAACTGAAGAGGATTTTATGGAATTACGTATTTGAAAAGCTGGCATAAGGAGAGTGTGAATCTATTTTAATATTCTTACAATGTAAATCCTTTGGGCAATATTATCTTTTAGACAATTTTAAATTATAATTTTGTAATTTATACAAATAACTTGGCTCTGATCCCTGGTAAATCTCAGCTGTTCATTGATGATTTACTCCTTGCTGTAGACCCACTTTGATTCTTCAGTTCCATTCGGTAAAGCACTGATTAACAGGAGCCTGCCAGCCGAAGCGATAGTGGCAATCGGCTGGGTTTGTCGTCACCAAATCGAAATCTGGCCAAACGTGCACGGGAGCGTTGATAGGGATTCGACTAGGCGGCCGCCTGGCGGCATGTACTCCGACTGAGGCCTGAGGAGAGTTGCGTTGGTGCCCCGATAAGGATAGTCGCGCGACCGGCGCGTGATGCATCTTAATCAAATCGGGCCTTGGTATCGCCCATAGTCGCCCGCGCCCGCCCCAATCGCTCTATCACTGGCCCGGTCCTGCCCGCTCCCTGCTCTGGGGATGGCGTCGATGGGGCTGCGGCGGCCGGTCTCAGAGCCGGACCTGGCTCAGATAGCCATATCTTGGCAGGGGCCGGCCAATCAGCGGCCAAACTACGCCAAAGTGCGAGTACACGGCGCAATGAGTAGTACCGATGGTTGTGTCGCCGATAATAAGTACAATCGTTACTTTGCTGTTGTCGTTGCTGATGTGTAATTGTTGTTGTTGTTGCGTTTTTGAAAAGGTGATATGAAATGTGCTCTGATAAGTTTTAATCAAGAATATTTTACTCGCATATTGCTTTGGGTGGCTCCGGGCCCGACCGAGTAGCATTTGAAAAGTTGTAGTAGTAGGTCGGAGCTCGGATGTGGATGCGGGTCCAGTCCAGTCCGTTCCGAAACGGTACGGTACGGTACGGTATCCGTGGGGCGTGGCCGGCGATAATCACAGTGATCTTGCCGCATCACACTCTCGCTGGGCGTGAAACCAAAGAAAATCCAACAGAAAAAAATGAAATAAAACGGAAAGCGGCAGGAAAATTGCGCCGGCGCATGGAAAATCCTTTAAATGTGTTTACCCACCAAAAGCGACGTGAGTTTAACCAACACAATGGGCTGAGAGATGGGCCAAGCCGGGCGCCCGGGAAGTTCCCCGTTCCCGGAGCGGGCTCACCGCCCCCGAAAGAGTTGCGATACGGCGGCGTGACCTGTGTGACACTTTCATTTGGCGGGTTGACGCCCACTTGAGGTCGAAATCGAAATTTAACGGATGCTTAGTGCGGCAGCCAGATGCCCCGGCCTCCGAGCCGGATTTCGGTCATCATTGCGGTAAGCCACATGTGCCGAACGCCCCTCATAATGAGCGCAGCGAAATCTGGGCCTGATCGCTGTGGCTCTCGGAAAATGGAATAGGGAATCCGGACAGCTCCCATGTGGACCGGACCACTTCGTTACATACATAAGTAAGTTTCCCAGCTCTGACCATTGAAATTGATTCGTTTTATTTTATTTTTATAAAAATATTACTTTGAATTAAGAAGTAGCTAAAATTATAAAAAAACCTGGACTTATATTATTCTAGGAAGCATTGACATTGCTTATTATATATAATTTTTACTGAGTTCTAGAAATCATTTTGTGGTCTGTAAATTTATTAGGAAACTACTAAGTTGTATATTTTTTTAGTCGAGTCTTGTTTTATGTGAACTAGAAATCTAACGGACACATTAGTTTTATCAGTTACAATGAAATAAAAGCAAAGCTAGACAAGACTAGTTGAATACATTTTTCTAAAATAAATATACACAATTTGTTAAATTTAAACACTATCCTATATTGTAGTTGTCTTAGCAAATCTAAATTGTTTGTCGCCTGAAGACTCACTTTTAAAATCTATTTTTCGTACTTAATTTAGTCTATTTATTGTGTTATTTTGTATGCATATGTATCCTAATATGTATTCCAGACATTTTTATTCTATAAAATAAAATATATATAAAACAAACTTACACTTAAGCTTAGTAAAACCCAAAAGCCTTAACACTGGAGCTGGCCTTTCGTAGCTATAGATATCTTTCGGAAACCCATGGAAAAGCAAAAGGAAAACTGGGGGACAGCCAAGGAAGAGCTGGGAGAATTATGACGATTACATGAAACCAGCATGACGATCAACGAACCCAAAAAGCACAAAACTCTGGCTCTGGGCCCCGTCCATTCCTCGTCCAAAGGGGCGGGGGCATTGCCTCCGGGCTCCAGGCAGTGTCACCCAACAAGTGGCCATACATACACTCTATATACCATTTAAAATGCGACCATGTACGGCGGTATATAGAGCGCTGGCAGTGTGTACGCGTATTACTTGTGCCCATAACAGAAAAACAAAATGCGAGTCAAATGCTGGGGCCCCGATCCCCGACTCCCGATCCCCACTGCCCTCCACTCCTTGGTGACTACACTTTGCCTGTGCGGTCGTTGAGTTGCGACGACGGCGACAACAACGCCGGCCTTATCAACAGCCCCTACAACACACATAATATATGGGGAAAAAATAAAAAGAAATACTTATTGAAGAAAATAAGCGTTTGCGAAGAGAATTTCAAAACAAAAGAAATAAATGTAGTGGGGCCTTTATACTATATAGAAATTCATACTTGTGTGTATGCCCACACCCATGACTTCCTGCCATAGGTCAGCCATATTGGAAATTAATTATAAAAAAAAATGTACTTAAAATATATATGTTAATTGTCGCATTTAGCAACCGACAATTGCCTTTTGTTGTTCAGCCTGGTGATTTTCCAGGGAAACCAGCCTGTAGATCCCCAGATCCTCCTAGAACTGCCCCTCTGACACGTGCATCTACGGGCGAAATGCATCCGCAAACAGGCGAGGTTTGCTGTTGGGTTCCACGGAAGAGGAAACCGCGACCAAACACCGCAAAAACCGAAACCAAAACCAAACCAAAACCAAGAACAAATAACCGTCAGTGACAGACAGTCACATACATTAAACATTAACAAAAAACACCAAGAGAGCCAAGTAGAAATTGTAGTATAAAGGAATTTTTGTGAAATTCCGAAACGCAAACAAAAAGCACGGCAAACAACAATCGGCCAAAGACAAGATACACGATACAAGACACTTGTGTTTGTCTTAATCGTTAATTGCTCTGGTCATGTCCCTGCCCCGGCACCAGTTCTTGTTCCAGTTCCATCCCCTCTGCCCGTGCTCTGCACACATCCAGAACCAGAGAGTGCGCCAAAGTCTAGGAAAAACCGCACCTACTCCATTTAAACATAGCCAAGAGTATGTGCACAGGGCGGAGGATGAGCGGTATCAGCGCGTGTCTCTTAACTGGGTCTTCAGCGAGTACCTGTTGCCGGGGTACCTGGGTGTAATGTGTGTTTGACAGGATATGCCCAGTCCCAATCCCAGTTGCCAGTTCCAGCCGCGGACCCAGAGCCAGACCCAGGCCCAGACCCAGGCCCAGACCCAGGCCCAGTCCCAGTCCCGTGCCCCGTCATCGTTCCGACTTGCATTGTTCTACACTGCGGAACTTTAATTGCCCAACCTTACTTTCACTGTCCGCATTTGTTTGCCGCATAAAAATTAATGAGTTTAGGACTCGCGGTGCCCGATGTCCGGTGCTCGGCTTCCATTCATAAATTTCGGGTTTCGGCTGGGAAATTCCCGACTGCTGATTCATTTGCCATTCTCTTCATGAATGGGAACGATATATTTTCATCTATTTTGAATTGGTTTTTAATGGGGAAAGTCCATTTGCTCGATTGATAAATTCCCAGCGGTGGCAGACTATCCTTGTGGATATAGGATACGGGTTATTAAACCCTTCATATATAAGTCTCGATGTGTATTACTATAGCTATTAGTGATTTGATCTTCATACAAGATCTTTGATGAATCATTTGAATATGAAAAGAGGATAGAGAGGTCGCATGACAATTTGAATACAAAATCGGGTAAGGAAGAAGGAATTTATATTCATTTTCTAAATCAATAATTCTCAATAAATTGTGTGAAAATCAAATAAAATTAAGTAAGCAAAAAGCAATTATTTCAATTTGTGATTTAAATATTGTTTAAGAATAAATTTTTTTAATTCACCAAGTGTCGCTCATAAATAAGCAGCAGTTTCCTGCCGGAGGCCCTCCCGTGGAGAGTGTCATCACTCGGGCGGACCATTAGAAAATCATCAAACAGACAGTATGCAATATTTTTTAAGTGGACGCCCTAATTAGAAAGCGCCAGCGCCAGGTACGTGACAACGGGCGAGGGTGAAGACGGAAAGTAAAAACATATTTTTCAAAAATTATATAACCCAACAAAGGATGGGAGAATAACATTTTCCCTGACATGGCCAGCGAAAACATATTCATAAGCGTCTTGTTGTTTATTTGCCGAGGCCGGGAGAGCGAAGGGACCGCCGAACCCGAGTGAGGACGAGATGCGGCAACCATCATAACAATAACAACATCCTTTGAGAGTGTCGTCCTCTTCCTTTGTCACGATCAATTTGTATCGTGTCGGCGCGTGTTTCCATTTTGTCCTTGTTTACCTTTTTCCACCACAAGCCGTCTTACCTGGGGGATGTTATGATGATGGCCCGGCCTCGAGAGATAACTTCTACCTGGGCGAACAACAGGGCAAATGGCAGCCGTCTGCGGCTTGGCCGGGCCGATTAGCACTGATCAGTGCGGCTTAATCGTGGCTTCTTGACAGTTTCCAATATAAAATATATTTAAATAGGTTCAATTGCTGTTTCGTTTGTTTGTCCTGGCGGTGGGAAAAACTTTTCAGGGTCTCAGGAAATGTGCAGGAAATATGTTCTTACCGGGATTGTTGCATCAAATGCTTCTGACCATATTACTTAATGGTGGCCTAAGTGTTTATTCAGTTAATTCAGCCGCATGTGCCAGAGTTTATTTAACCAATTAGCTGATAGAATCGTGAACAATTAAAGAACTCTGGCATCAAGGAGGACATATGGATAGCATTAGATTCCTTATTTTTAAAAGTAATTTTCTTGTTTGTATTTGCTTGAAGTTTAAGGACTCTTATAACAGATAGATCACAACAAATATTTATTTGAAGAAGATCTTAATAATATTTCCCAAAGAAACTGTCTTCTGCGAAATGAATGCAATTAAATTTAAATAAAAATAACTCAAACTCCATGAATACTCTCTCCTATCCACGAGCAGGATCCGCAGATAAGGCACAACAATTGACTTCGTTATCGCTGCATTTAAAGAGTGTTAAAGACATGTTCTCAATGGCCATTAAATGAGTTTTGATAAGACCAGAACTCTTTGGCAGACCGCAGGCCACTTGAATTGGATGCCGATGCCTCTCCGGTTTATGGCAAGAATTTTATTCGAATTCCTACCACATAACGATGCTGATAATTGGCGCTTAAGGACTCTATCTACGGATAAAGGACAGGGCTCTCGCTCCACCAAAAGAGAGTCTGCCATGAAATGGATCCGTAGCGTGTTGGATTACCAGGGAAATATTTATGGCCGCGATGTACACGAAAATATTAAAAATGCATAAATACATCGGCACCGAAACCATCCTGATATGTGAGACACTGCTCGCCGCAGTTGACACTTGCTCGTTTGAGCGCGGCAACACAACCCATTTTCGGGCACTATAAATATGTCAAAATAATTCCAAGCCATACTTTGTACTACGGAGAACACTGCGGCTTGTGTGTACGTGATCGTTTGGTTTTGGTCTCGTGGGATATACAAATACTATGTATGGTTGCTGTTTGAATTGGCCCTCGGTGGTTTACTAATGCTCTCGGTACTTCTTCATCCATCCACATATAAAACTTATTAAACGACTTTTCGCCATAAACATCTCGGGCATTTGATATGTTTGGCCTGGAGTTCCCCTTGACACAACCGGAGAACTCCGCCACGGCCCATTGACAGTCGGAGATCGAGTGTGAAACAGGGCACCTCCTTGCCCGCAGACCCACAAGATTATCCTTTTTATGAGGACTTGTAATAAATCACATCATTAGCATAGCATCGCCATGGCTGGCTGCGTGATTTATAGGTTTGGGAGAGGTCTATGAGGGATCCTCTTGTTTGTTGACACTCGGCTCCTCCGAATCCCCGCCACACACACACACGGATCTGTACTCCGCATTCTCTGTTCTTCAGAATTCCTAGCCAAGCCCGGCATGGGCACTCAGCCCTGACTCACATTATGAGGCGTTTTTCCACTATTCTAGTTGGGGTTTTGAGGCCGCTTACCGTTATTTGCATTTGAACTCAATGCATTTCGTTTATAGAGTCGCAACTTATCAGACTTAACTAAGCATAACATGGCCAGCTTGGGGTAACAGGAGGAACAAAGGGTGGGCTTGCTAGGCATTACGAGAAGGTGGAGTCGATCCGAGTGTGAGAAAGTTATTGGACTCAAATGGAATTAGGTAGCTTAAAAAGGCAAAATAATGTTGAGGCGAACCCTAATTTCCCGCCATACCTTCCTCAGGGAGTATGGCTTACTTTTTGCCGAATGCTCTAAGTGTAAATTCAAGAGATAGACAGACTCTTAAAACGAAAATTGTTACCAGATTAAGTTGACCTTTGGGGGGTAAATAAATATTATAAAAACCTAAGAAGTTCACAACAGAACAGAAAGCTAAGAAAGCTATTTTTAACGCTATTCTTTATTTTAAAACACATATTCAACAAAATTAAAAATTAAATTACAGGAATATTTCATTCTGATTCCATGAAATAAATGGAATATGGTGTATTCGTGTTTTTTTAGGCGGTCGACATGCGCGAATCGCATGCTTTACTGGGTCGAGCTCCCTTGTGACGTCCATGCAAGTTTTTCAAGCTTAGCATTTATTAAATTCAAGGTCAAAGTTCCCCATGGAGCCCAGACACATGCAACAGACGAGCTCAAATTGAACATTTTAAAATACTTGTTGATTTATTAAAAAAAAAAAAATAAAATTTGATTTTTTTCGTTCCCGATCGAGAGTGTTGAGGCAACAGAAGCGAACAGAAATAGATGTAGAAATAAATAAAAAAAATCCTATATAAGTGGCGAGGCGTCAACCTCAGTCCCCATGTGTCTAGGGAAAGGTCCGGTCTAGTCCCCCACTTCGGTGCGGCGCTGAAGCGATCCCAAGAGCACATTATCAGCTCGATTTTTCGAATATTTAATAACATACACTTATTTGGTTTTAATGGCCACAAAGGTTATGCGATCTATGTCTATGTACGAGTACGCATGTCAAGATGTGTACTATATGTACGTCGGCGTGTTCAATTCGAATTCGTATTCTGATTTGTTTAGGAGCCGCGCCGACCCACTTGAGAGTCGCCTACTTTTCCAATTGACCAACGATCGTTAAAATCATAAAAATGTTCTCAAAATGTCCAAACAGATCGTTGGTGCCGCCTATTCAAATGACGATAAAAATGCCATAAAATCACCGAGCGAGCCTCCCCAGATTCCACTCGAAAATCGTTTTACGACTCCTGGTCCTGGTTCAGCTATAACAATTTTTTAATCCAGCCATTAGGGCTCAGCTCAAGTTCGTGATTTTACGATCCTCTTTGGATATTTTTTGGCGTGTCGCCTCGGGAATTTGCAATAGAAAACGGAGCCACTGAGATCCAAAGTCGAGACTAAGTCGCGACTCTCGGGGAAAGGTCTTTCTCTCGGATTTTCTCACGGCGCGGCTCCAGCAATCACTTGAATGTCCTTTGGCCCGGTCCTGAAATTCTACACGCGTCTCGTATGGATTTTAATGTTAGCGTCCTCGCGATAGGCATGAAAGTGTTCCTCCATCCTACACGCATGTTATTTTGAAATTTAAAGAAATTTCATATTGGTTTCTGGGTTCGCTTCACTCATAATTCGATCTGATTTATGCGTAGATTTCACATTCGATTAGTAGGAATTACCGTAAAGAGAGGTTATTGTCCACAACAAATTTAATAGTCTAAAGGGGAGATTGATTAATGTTGCTTAATCAACTACAACTTATAACAAAACAGAGCTGCTAACTTAATGATCCCGAGGTCCCCAATTACTAAATAAGAAGGATATATTAACATCTTGCTGAGGCCGAAAAAAATATTTCTGTTATTTGTTGATTATAAATAAATAAATTTAAAAAAGAAAAAATCACACTCAATATTTTGTATAAATTCTAATAATTAATTTTTAATAGCCATAGCTATCAGTTTTAAGTTTTGTATAGCTTCTTACATTATTCCATTCCGCACCTCTATAGCTTCCTAATTATTTCAAATGCAGATTTGAGGCTACATTTAAAATATGTCTTGGCATTTTAGTGGTTTGTTTAATTGTGTTTGCATTCGTACTTTTCATATTGTTCAGATTTGTGTGCACCAGTTTTTGCGGTCGGTCTCTGGCAACTGCCAGCCAACCACAACAACAGCGGGCACAACAACACCAATCGAGCAGCAGTTGAGGCCGCAACAACAACCATCCGGCATGGCCTCTGTTTTGGCCTGCCCCCCGCCTGTCCGCCCCCTTCCTGGCTAGCGCTTGTAGTTGTTGCTGTGTGTTGAGAGGCGTAGCTAAAAACTGGCAACCAGCGGGACTGACACCAGCGAGAGCGAGAGGCAGCGAGCACCAGTGGGCGAAGTCAATGCGTGCGATAAGGTTGGCAACAGCAGACGCAGGAGGATAGAGGGAGAAAACGCTCTGAGAGTGGAGAGCCCTCAAAAAGAGAGGCAGAGTTTTGGAGACTGGGAGAGCTTGAGCTTCCAGCATTTGAAGCTGTACATGATGATTATGATTGTGAATGGCGCTTGTGTAACGGCATGTGGAGCACAACAACTGTAATCGCCTGAATGGGGAGAACGGTAGAGAGCGGGAGAGGATGCGCACTGGGATTTGTTCTCGTTTGCTGTGCAGGGAATCTAAAAAACATTTTTACGATTTTATTGTATTTTGTTGTTCCGTATTTCGAAATTTAAAGCGCACGCCGCCGCGCCGTCGATCGCTTAAATCAAATCGTTTCAGTTTGTGTAAAAAACGCGCCGGACACGGACACGTACGTGGATTGCGGCGGATAATCCCGGAGAATCGATTGAGTCGGAATCGAAGTCGGCATCGGAGAAAAGTGCACCTAACAGGGTGCTTCGGGTGTTGCCAGCGGCTTGGAAATATGACCAAGACCAGCAAGCCCAAGGACAAGGGGTCCAAAGCGGGGGGAAACCTTCTGAAGAAGGCGGCCGACATGAAGATCCTCACGGCCAAGTCCAACAACAACAACAAGCAGCAGCAGCAACAGGCCAAGCAGCAAGGACGAACAACAACAGCAACTGCTCCGGCAGCAGGATCAACCGCAGGCGCGAAAGAGACGGCACTTGCGATCGTAACGGAGCCTCAGCCCGAGGCAGCGACGCCGGCAGCAACGGTGGCAGCGGCGCAGGCAGAGCCACAGGCAGAGTCAGCAGCAACGACGAAAACGACGACGACGACGGCGACGACGGCGAATTTATCGTTACTTGAGTCCGCTCGGTCGCAGGCTCAAACATCAGTTGTCAGCGAAACAGCGAAGCAGTCGGTTAACGCCACAGAAACAGCCTCAGCCACAGCAACAGCAACAGAATCTGCAGCGGCAATCAATGACGATCGAAGTGTGATAAATCCTAATCAGCCGGAGAACGCCGCGAGTGAAAGTGTAGATAATAAAATCAAAGTGATCAACTATGCGCACCAGCAAGTGACACAGGCCGAGGAGCAGCAACACCATCAGATATACGAGCAGCAACAGTTTCTCAACCAGCAACTTCTAAGCCAACAGGAGCAGGCCCACCAACAACAACAACAGCTTGTCCAGGAGCAGCAGCAGCAGCAGCATCAGGCTCATCCGGCAGCCAGTTGGCTGGCCTACGATTTGACCAGTGGCTCAGCGGCAGCAGCGGCGGGAGCGGCAGCAGGAGCGGTATCGGTACCAGGAGCGGACAAGCCGGACCTATACGCCTTGGCCGCCTCGCACCACCTCTTCGGCCACTTTCCCCACTATCCGTCGAGTCACCCGCCCGCCCAGCTCTACGAGCACTACGCCGCCAGCACGGATCCCATAATGCGGAACAACTTTGCGCTGTACAGCTTCTACGGAGGAGGTGGCGGCGGCGGAGGGGGAGGCGTTAGCGATCCCAGTCACGAGTCCCTGCCCCAGCATGTGGTGGCAGCAGCCCAGGCGGCGGCAGCAGCAGCAGCCGCTGCCCAGAACTCCACCCCCAACATTGACGAAGTGATCCAGGACACGCTCAAGGACGAGTGTTTCGACGACGGACACAGCAGCAACTACCATGTACTCACCTCAGTCTCGGACATGCACACGCTCAAGGAGGCCAGTCCAGTGTCCGGGATCGCCTACGCTCTGACCCACGACCAGATCCTGCAGCAGCAGCAGCAACATCAGCTGCATCATCATCACCAGCAGCATCAGCAGCAACAACAGCATCTCTTCCACCAACAACAGCAGCATCTGCACAACAACTCCGCCAGCTCCGTGGGAGGCGACTCGCCCTCATCCTCGCATGCGCTACCCTCGTTGCAGAGCTTCACCCAGCTGACCACCCACCGCGACAGCCTCTCGCCGGCGGAGCACGGCGGCTACTTCGGGGCGACGCAGCTGAGCCCCAGCTTGCAGAACAGGTGAGTCTTCCCGCCCAGCAATGAGCTCACTATCACGAAGCCGCCAGCGCACGTGCCTTTCGAGCGCTTCGCGACACCGCCAAAAGTCATGATCGGGAGCTCCGATCAGCGATCAGCGATCACTTAGCACAGAGAACCGCCACCGGCTGATTCATGTTTCTCCCGCTTCGGATCGGTTTCTCTGGCGGAGTGACGAACCAACGAAATAACCACCCCACGGGAGGGCCCATGAGTTGTGCTCATTGTTCCGGGGACTTTGCTCAGGCACAGATCCAAGTCCGAGTCCCAGTCCAAATATCCGTTGCAAACACTTTCGGTTATGGCTATGGCATTATGACATTCTCAGGTGGTTTCCTCAATATGCGGAATGCAAAAATCTGTTCCACTTGCGACTGGCGAGCAGCTACTAGTTAGTTAGTTGCGTCCGAGGAATGTGTTTCGAGTGGTCGGAATGAAAACATAAACAAAACACAGTTGGGTTCCCATCGCAGATGTCCCATGCGGAGAATGTTTCGGACAATGACGTCTCCGTCGGTAGAGCGGGCTTAGTGGGGCAAGACTGATTAGGGATTTGGGGTCCAAGTATATAGATAGTGGTAAACCAATTTTGATTTGTTTATTACTTTAGTTCTTGTTTATTTTCTTAAAATGCCTTGATTTCTCAGAAGATTTGACATTAATAATATTTTTATCCGTCTAAAATCTTGTCATCTTAGCAATCTTTTGCGATTTCTGTGTCGTTATGATATCGTATTATGTTTCTATGCCAAAAATAACCTTGTCCAAGTCAAGAATAAACAGTGCCAAAACATAAATACAATTTTCTGCAGCCTTTTCTGGGCTCGCTCTGTGCAGCTTAGAGTCGTCTCATCCAAGCCCTGGCCAAGAAGTTTTCTTCTGCACGACCGAAACTCAGCGAAAAAATATACAAATTGCAACTCAAATTTCGTAAACAAGAATATGCAATGTCTTAATTATTGACGTAAGGGACACAAGGCTTTTCTGACTCATGAGTTTTCCCGTAGGCCGATCTCTTTCCGAGCAGAACCAAGGGTTCCAAGTGTTTTTGAGTCCCTGTCTGTAGCTTCCAACCAGCATTAGATGTAGCCCAGACTGTGGCTAACACGTGTCCAAGTGTTGCCACCTTTGGCTTGGCACTAACACGTGCCACAAACTGAGGCAGCAACCCACCAAAACTACCGAAAAAGGGGGTGTGACCCGCATTTGATCGTGTCGAGTCAAAACTCTGTAACTTTTTGAGCCGCAACGAAAATGCAAACTGCAATTGTAGCGCATTTTTCTAGCTTGTTTTGGGTATTCGGTTGCAAGCTCTATTCGGCGTGGCTCGATGTGAGGACACCTTTGTGTGCACTGTGTGCTGGGGTAACCCAAACCGATCCCGTGACATAGAAACCCTCGAACGAAACCCAAACTCAGAGCTCGGCAAAGCAGCTTCAAATGCCTCGATCAACTCCAAGCTTTGGGCTCTGTTCTCTCCCAGGGTAGCCGCAGCTGACTCAGCAACCCCTGGGCGCGGAGTATTTGAGGGCTTTTTTTGAGGGGGTCTAAGAGGGGGAAAATGGGGTAATTCTCCAGCGATCGCTGGGAGGCAGCGGACCCAAAGCACCCGCACATTGTCGATTCTGTGATGTATTCGCCGGTTTTCCACCTTTTGCACCTAACTGTTTTGTTTGCCGTTCCTATGTTGTTATTTAAATTGAAAACGTGTTTTGCATATATGAAAACAGGCATGAATGCACTTTGAGTTGAAATTTATGAAGTCTATGGGTGGAATTCAAGCGGGGGAGAACTGCAGAAAGTAAGCCTCATTTATTGACTAATTGGGACAAATTTAAAGGGTGATTCTTTGTATTCATTTCCTTTAAAAAGCCATTAAAAAATTAAACAAACTTGAGATTAAAATAGAGCTTTGACACACGTAAAAGTTTAAATGTTTATATTTTTGTTATTGGAATTTTGAGTTTTAGGTCAGTTTTTATATAAATATATTTACTTTGAACTAAAAAGAGCAAGCGTACTGATCAAGTATAAAGTACTGGCAATGTTTTCTTCATAAAAATATTGAAATATATTTATGTCTAAACATACCCCCGCTGTTTACCCAATCATTTTTCCATCTTTCCCCCGGCTTTTCAACGGTTTCGCATAGACGGAAATATGCATATCTGGTTACACAGCCGATGATCTCCGGATGGATGATGATGATGATGGTGACGGCGATGTGCTCCGCAATTCGTATGTGACTTTTTGGTCAGTTTCGCTGTGCGGCGGC
>JAEIHY010014105.1:0-49665 GCA_018904565.1 Drosophila tsacasi | reverse complement strand
GTTCCGGATCTTGTTAATTGTTTTAACCGAAACCCGAACCCGAACCCGCACCCGCACCAGAAGCCCATCCCCGAAACGCACATACACATCCATTAATCCATCCATGGGAAGGGATCGGTTCGGCCGATTTGGGAACACGAGCCTCTCTCAGCCCCGCATATCAATCAGAATTAACAATGCACAGTGTAACTCGAACAATATTTATTCAGTTTGTTTAAATTTAAAGAAATTCGTGTAATATTTTTCGCTGTTGAACATTTTTTTTATTGTACAAGAATTAATGAATGAATAAAGAAACCACCACATTCAAAAGTTTTCTCTGCGAAGTTTTTGGGGCAGTGGGACATTACACACTGATGTCCTTTAAGGGGTTAAGAAGGTATAAATACATCCTCTTAATAATATTTGTCCTTTAAATATTAAGTACGCATTGACAAATTGGTTCAAAAAGAATGCTATGAGAGTGCCCCGACCCTAAAACACTAAGCCCACAGTTCGTTAACAATTTACTGCATACTTTTTGGCGACCCTTGTCCTTTAAATAAGCAAGAAGGTTCGTGTGTATTTGTGCTGCCAACTGTTATTATATAATATTGAGGCTTAATTTATGGGGTTGCGATCATTTTATCCTGGATTTGATGGCAAGTTCAATGACACATGCCGAAGCAAGCAGGCAATATGACCAGCCCAAGAGAGAGTGAAAACCCGAGGGCATACACTGGAAAAAGTATTTTCCGCCCGAAATTCGAGCTTAGCTGAGATACTCAGGTACAGCTCACATACAGGACTTACGCTCCCTCTCCCGCTCCCTGGCTCTCCAGCTAACTCGCTCTCCCATGGAACATCCCTGACGAGGTCGTGTGTAGTTCGGAGAAAATAGGAGACAGTTTTCTCTCAGCGGCGGCGCAGAGCTGAAAGTAAGTCGAAAGTGAAATGGTGAGAGAGACGAGAACGGAATACATTTTGTGTATTTTCGGTGGTCGGCGGTTGGAGGCACTCCTTTTTGGCCTTTTTTCGCGCGCGCACCCATCGGGCCGTTGTTGTAATTGAAAACTACACCGCAGCCCGGTCCGAAGGCGGCCCGAAGTCCTGCCCAGATCTCACACTCACGCAGTCGCGCACGCACACAGATACACACACGAAGGAGAGCACGAGCATGAACCCGAATCGCCGTCGAGGACGAGCGAAAGGCTGATGCCGAAAAGCAAACGTCGCGGCAGTTCCCTGTTCTCCGCTCTGTGTGTGGTTGTAAAAAGGCGAAAACGTCACGAGAAAAACCGGTTAATAAATTATTGCTAATCGAAATGGTAAAATGCACAATAAATAAATAAATAAGAATGCCAAAAATCGAACTGGCCGCCCGTCGCCGAAGAGTGTGCATGCAAATGTCGCTGGGAAAGCGGTGAAAAGTCAGTGAAAGCGAAGCGGTGAAAATTTCCACGCAACTACGTACGTTTTAGCCGTCATTGTTTAGCGGGCATTTACTAACTGCGCAAAAAGCACCACAGGATGCGAGGAGCGGATGTGAAAAGCGGCAACACATTCGAGTCAGCAGCGAAGTGCGTATCTACAGGATACAGTCGAGGCGGCCGGATGCGCCAGGATACAGTGCCGGCCAGTGTCCAGAGGACAGGACCAGGAACATTGCCTAGCGGAGCACCCTGGAACCCATGTAATTAAAAGAGCATCAAGGAGATCTTGCCGATGGGCAGAACACCCAAAAAAGGGGAAAATTAAGGATATACTGCTGATGAAGGTGAAGACAACGACATCGGCCGTCGCCCTGAAGCAGGCCCAAAGCAGAAGAAGCGGTAGCGGCAGGAGTGGCAGAACAACAACAATCAGCCCTGGCCATAAATGAATTTTACGTATTTCGGTATACACACGACAAACGCCGACTAGCGCCAGGACCAAAAACCCCAGGACATTGGGAAAGAGGATGGGTTTGAGTGCGCGTTTGTGCTCGAGGATGATGACGATGATGACGAGAGGACGACCGAAAGGCAGAGGGAAATGGAAATGGCAAAGGAAAAGAAAAGGAAAAGGACGAGGAGAAGGACAAGAAGAGGAGTAGTAGGAAAAGGGTGGGCGGCAAGCCCAAGTCCGTCTGCGATTGTACGAGTAGTAATACACACACACACACACACTAAAACAGCCACAGGCACAGCAGATGGCGTGTAGAGAAAGAGTGCCAACAGGAAGAGGAAAAAAGAGAAAGAGCACCAGTGAGAGTGTGTGCGGGAGAGAGGAGCATAAGGGATGGTCGCCGCTTACTTTCCGCACATATTTATGTGTATTGTACTATTCGACTGCAAAAACTGCAGCAGACGCAGCCGAAGGAGCGGCAACAACAAACTGGCCACAAATCAATCAGCCGACCGGGAAACACCCTACACAGGGAAAAATAAATAAATTTGATCTTTCGATAGGGATTTTAATCTCTTCCCCGCTCTTGGACTAAAACTGTAAAATTTTGGCATAGGGTTCAGTTATATTATGAATTGGTAACTTGGCATTTGAGTTTAGCGTTGAATATTTTATTTAATTAGCGCTTACCCGTCTCCGGTTAGTGCTTAATGCCCGTTTTAAATTAAATATTAACATCTGCCTATTTATCTACTAACTACTACAAGGAATTTGTCACTCTCAAATTTTAACAAATTCCAACTCTATATTAAGAACTTGCCCTAACCATGCTTTTGAAGAACCAACTTCTTTACCTAGAACTTGATTAACTATAATTCAGGCTGCCTTCATATAACCTAGCAATTTGTAACGTTCTGTACCCAGTTCTATTTAAAATAGTCCTTCTGAGCTTATACTTCTATATTATGATTTCGACTCTGATTTTCTATAATAAAAGTTAAACTTTCGTAACATAAAATTTATTAACTAGAACAGTCAACCTTACCTATCATATTTTAAGTTCTATCTACATGATTCGTTCGTAATTCAATTTATAATCAGAAATTGTGTTACTAGTGGACGATATAACGAATTATTTAACTAAATTTGCAGATGGTATTATAATAGCCTGCAACTAACGTAAATTTTTCTGAGTGTGCATAGGAACTCAGCGAGCAGAAGTTTCCCGAGTAAAAGGATCCGCACTCATATTGGATGGGGTTAAAACGAAGTACTCCCCCCTCGAGCGTCTCAAAATGTGTGTAATAACCAATATGCCCGAGGGCGACGGCGGAGCTACTCAAATTCAATTTCGAAATATTCGTCCTGTTTCGGTGCGGCTTTCGGTGGAATGGTGGTGGTTGTTGTTACCACTGCCGCCGCCTGATCCTGGGAAGGGCATGTTAAGGGTGAACTCGCAGCACTCACACACGCACACCCAGGCACCAGCACAGACAGCGGAAAGAAGGAAGGACGGACAGACAGACAGCGGGAAGCTCAGTTAGACTGGATGGCAGACGACGACGCTTCAGCTGCGGCAGAGGGCGGTGGTCGCAGTCAACGTCAACGTCAACGTTGACGTCGCCGTCGCCGTCGACGCCGGTGTATGTAAATGCACTCACTCAAACATACATAAATGCAACACATGCAGCTTACGTATTTCGGCTACTTAACCTACAGAAACAAAGGAGGATACACAAAAAAATGAAACGTAAGGAAGCGCCGGACTGGGAAGGATAACGCTGCGCAAGGCGCGCAAAAGGACACGCGCACCCATACATACATATAGCGCACACTCTCACACACACACACCAAACACTTTTGAGACTAATTTAATCCTCTAGCTCAGTTGAGTTCAGTTCCAGTTACCTCGGCAACCGCCCCACTCAGACGAATTATGCGAAAGGCCGGAAATAGGAAACTACAGGATATAACAAGGATACAAGCAACCCACACTCGCACTCACACACACGCAGCAGCAGCAGAGCAGCAAACACAGATACACTCACACGTATATGTGTATACACACAAAAGCCGCTTATGTGTTACGTTATTTACTTTACGTCGTTGTGCGCTAAGCCGCATGTAAATGCCGTTATTACGCCCTAAACGTCTTACGTAGTCGTTTACGCCGGTTACGTGAATTAGAGACATTACAGTGTTTGTGTATCGCACGTAATAGTGTGCGTGGGTGTGTGTGTGTGTGAACCGTTACTTTGTATCTTACTTTCAATGTCATCAAAAAGGGCTGAAGAAAGATATTTCTGCATTTGAAGCGTATCACAGCCAGCTTTGATGGGCATTGCAATGAGCACCGATTACCAATTGAGACTAGCAGGGCCAGGACCCTCTTCCCAACCCACTAAATTATCGTCTGTGGATAAGCCAACAAGTGTTTGTGATCCGATACGTCTGATTCTTACGTAACTCCTCAAAGGGCTGTGAAATGTTGTCGTTATCTACCCATATCACAGCCATTTTGATGAGTTCCGTGTGAATTTCGGCAGCAAGGATAAGTGACACATAGCATCGAATCGCATCTTTCTTATACCATGTCGTTAAAATGCTTGTGACCTTATGTATTCGCAATCATATCACAGCCATTTTGACGAGTTTGGGTAAAGAAATCTCAACGTTGGGTGCCATTTTTCGGAACCCTTTACAGATATCCCAGCCCAGACGTCAACGCCCAAGAATATATCGGAGTAAAAGGATACACACAAGTTTTAGATTGTTTTTTGTTTTTGTTTTTGTTTTGTTTTTTTTTTTTGTAGTTTTTGTTTTTATTTAAATTTATAATAATTGTTATTTTTATATTCTTTTTTTCATTTAAGGAAACTTGAAGGTTTACAAAACAAAACAGACCACAACAGATGCTTCTAGATCATACGAAATATATAATCGCGAACTGATTGATGACGGGCAAAGAAGTAATACGGATTTCTTTTCGTTAAATTTGCATAAATTTAAGGACAACGGCGGCACTAAAACCCAAACAGGAAGCCTGACTCAAGCTCTTGCTATTACATTTCCTTTTGCTTGTAAAATTAGCAAGAAAATTATAAATCATAGCGATTTCTTAAACATTTCTGGTAAATGCTGGCGAATAAATTGAAGCGAGGAAGTGAAAACAAAATTCAATTTCAATAAAATTAATTAGTTTTACCGATTTTGAGAAACAAGGAAAAAGAAACAAAATAAATAAGTTTCAAGCGCTCTAAAAAAAATAATGCACATTCGTTTTTTATTTCCCGCTGAGAGCAGGCAAAGGTTTGCCACTGCCTCGGTCATCTCTCTTCCCGGAACACACGACTACATATAATATATAATATATGCTAAAGTAAGTTCACTCTGACGAGTGCTGGAGGATGATGGCTTGGCCCTTTGCCTGCACCCGTGGAAAAACTAACTTGGAATGATGACTTGGGTTTTTGGTGTCTATCGCTGTCGCTTTGCTTTCAGGGTTCTGCGGATGTCGGTGTGGATGTGCGTGTTGGGTGTTTGGATGTGTTGTGGGTTGTGGGTGTGGGTATGGGTTTGTGGTGGGACGTGCGCGGCTGGGAGGGGGTGTCGATTGCATGTGGAAATAAGCTAGCCAAAGCGTACCAAAGTTGACATAGCAGCAGCGCAGAAGTACATCAAAAAATTATTTTTAAAACAATTTTACAAAAAACTTCGCTCTTATGATCTTAACTCAACGTTTGTCTTTGCTTTCATTTTCTTTGTAAGTTTTTGATTCGACTTCATTTGCTTTTCCGGTTACAAGGTGATTGTATCAATTTTGGTTGCCAATCGGTTTTGGAATTTACGCCTCGGCTTACAGGACTTGTGCGGGGCAGGAAACGCTCCTTACAAACGCTCATTGTTGATTTGATTTTTGCTTTTAGCTTTCTAAATGTTTCTTTTCATTTTCTTGTTTGTTTTCTTTTTTTTTTTGTGTTTACATTTGCTTTCATACTTTTGGTGTTTTCGGTAATTGTTTGGTTTTTTTTTTGTTCTTTTCTCATGCTGGTTGGCTTCCGTGCGCTGTAGAAGTCTTGCAATTTCAAAATATGTACTAGTTTCCTTTTTTTGTTTAATTGTATTTTATAATTTCCTAGTTGTTGTTGTTGGTGTTTCGGTCTGTGAGATGTGCTACTGGATGCACATGGCATAAGGATGCGGGGATGTGTGGATTGTGTGGGAGAGAATCGCTTTAGCCGACCACGAAAGCCGCGCGTTTACTCTGGATTGCGGATGCGTATGCGTATGCAGGTGCGGATGCAAATGCAGTTGCGGATGCGGATGCGGGAGTGGTGAGTGCTTCATGTTGTGTGTCGTGTGGTATGTGTGTAAATGTTGCTTGCTGATGACTGGCTGCCCGTACAGTTCCCGCTAGCCGGAGGAGAGTCGTCTCCCTCCCGCTCCGTCTCCCCCCGCCTGTCAATTCGCCATTGCCATCGCCATCGCCATCTCTGTCGCCATCGCCAACTCATGCGCCATTGCCCAGCTGGTGGCGGCATCTCACTGCGGCTGATGCTGCTGCATCACGACATGATACTGATTCTGCTGCGGATGCTGAGGCGTCTGCGACTGGAAATAGTGGTTGGGTATGATCGGCGGGGGGTGCACGCACATCAGCTGGTAAGTGGTCGCCGGCGTGGTCGGTGTATACGCCGGTTGGGGACCCCCGCCGGCGGGGGAGGGCTGTGGCGGCGGATGGAACGGCTGATGCGGCTGGCCCGGCGACGGTGTGGTCGACTGTGGGGTCGGCGTCATGAACTGCAGCTGCTGCGGCTGGTCCTGGTAAACGCGCATCTGCATCTGTGCATACTGCGATTGGAAATGTTGCTGGTGCGGTGCATGACCGTACTGGATGAACTGCGGTATCGGCGCTGTGGCCATCAGTGGCTGTCCCGTGGCTGTGGTAGCCGACACGTGCATCTGCGATGCAGCCATTGGAGCTGTAAGAAATGGGGGAGCTTTAAAGCAGACGTCTAGAAGTAACAGGATACAACTAGAGAAATTCTTTGACGGCACCCAAAAGTGGTAACTGGAGCTCACTGCCATAGTTAGTAAGGGTATAAAAAGCTCTAAAGCCATTTGGTTTTCTACTCTAAAAACAACAAAATAGTAAAAAAAACAAAGGGTACTCACGATAATTGTTACGACGCATGCCTCGTGGTTGTCCGGCCTGCGGGTGTGTGGGAGGTTGGAACGGGTGCGGCTGCTGCACCACATAGATCTGCTGGTTAGCCGCTGCTGCCGGAACATGTGCTCCCGTTGTCGTGTAAAGGCCCGGGCCCATAGGCACCGGCGTCTGTGGGGTGTGGGGACGTGATGGATTCGGCGTGCTGGGGCCGCAGCGGGGCGTGAACGGCTTGGCCGATGGATTGAGCACATGTGGCTTTTTCACCACTGGCGTGGTGGCACTGCTCGCTACTCCAGCAGCGGCACCCGCGCCCGCTGCCGCTGCTACTGTCGGAGTGGTGCTACTGCTCGTCGAGCTGGGAACTGCTGGCGTGGATTTTTCAGATCCCGCGCTTACAATTACCGTTGTTGTGGGCGTACTGACTATGCCAGTGGGCGTGGTGGTGTTGCTGCCACTAGGGGCCGGCGAGACGTCCGGCTTGGGTGTGACCAGCTGTTGCGGCTGCGCTGGCGGCAGGGGCAGCACTTGTGGTGGCGGCTGATCCATCAGTACCGGCGAGGTAATCAGCACCGGCGATGTCTGCGGCGGCGGCATTGTGTGGTATATAGGCTGCGGCTGCTGCGATGGATCCTGGACCAGCTGTGGCGGCGGCTGTTGCACCTGCGGCTGGTGCTGCTTCGCCACGTGCTGGTGCTGGGTGTCCACCAATTGCTGCTGTTGCTGCTGCTGCTGCGCCTTCTGCAAGTGGAGCTGCACATGCTGCTGGGGAGGCGGCGCCTGTTGGGGCTGCGGTTGAGGCACATAATGTGGCTGCTGGAGTGGCGCCTGATGAAGGTGCGTCGGCGGCACTTGGTGCATGACCACGTGCTGCTGCTGTTGCTGCTGCATCGGTTGCTGTTGCTGCTGCGGGGGCGAGGCAGATTGCTGCAATGCACGCTGTTGCTGCTGATGCTGCTGCACTTGCTGTTGCTGCTGCTGCTGCTGCTGCTGCGCTTGCTGTTGCTGTTGCGGTTGTTGGGGCGGTGAATTGTTGCTGGGCGCCAGTTGGAAATCCTGGCCGAATTGCCGGAGCTCCTGCATTTGGTTATCACGGGTCCGCACCTGGCGCGCTGGCTGTGTATTCTGCCCCTGCGGCTGAACATTCGGATGCTGCTGCTGTTGCTGCTGCTGCGGCTGTGGCTGCTGTTGTGGTTGCTGCTGCTGTGGCGGCAGACCTGTCTGCAGCGGCGGCGAGTTGCTGTTCTGCCCGGGATGGCCACCATGGGAGCCGTGCATGGGCTTGGCCTCTCCGCCATAGTTAAGTGACGAATTGCTCTGTGAGCCCTGGTACTGGCGCATCTGGCGCTGGGGCAGCGGCTTATTAGCATTGGCGTTCGAGTCGCCATTGAGCTTGGAAGCGCCGCCCATGTGAGATTGGTTCCGGTACTGCGAAGAGCTGCGACAGAGGACGCGTTATTAGTCATTGACTCGTGACTTATCCACCCATCGCTCTTACCTGTGCATGATCTGCGAGTTACCCTGGTACGAGTACTGGCCCGGCATGCCCATCGAGGGCTGGTAGCCACCTTTGGCCTGGCCCACCGAGTTACCGTTGCCGCCCTGCGACACGGAGATATTGCTGCCACCGGTGCCGGCGGGATTGTTGCGCATCACCTTGCCGCCCTGGGGCACGGTCTTGCGCTTCACCATCGAACCACCGCCATACTTGCTGGACGTGTCCGCAGCCGCACTGACCGACGGGGCTTGGCCCGCGTTCTTCAGACCGCCGGCTAGCATCAGAGCTGCCGTGGACTGCGTAGAGCCGCCTTGGTTAGCCCCGCCGCCCATGCCGCCACCCTGCATAATCAGGTTGCCGTCGCCGCGAGTGTCGCGGTCGCGGCCGCTGCCCTGGGAGGACATACCAACATGCGATAGCTGCGGTCCGGTGATGCTGCGCGGCTGCTTGGTGATGTAGCGATCGCTGCTCATGGTCTCCCGCAGCTGGAAGTCGGATCCGCGAGGCTTATTGCCGCGATCGCGATCGCGGTCCCTGTCGCGCTCCTCGCGCTCCCTTTCGCGATCGTTGCGGTCGCGATCGCCACGATCGCCGCGGTGTTCCTGCTCTGCCGGACGCTCCACGGCCGCAAAGAGCGCCTCCTCGTCGCCGTTCTCTAGGTCCAAACGCTCGCGGCACGTTGGATTGTTTTCAATTTCGGCAGCCAGTTTCTCGGCCTTGGCCTCGGCCTCTTTGAACTCCAGCGAGTCACCCTTGTCCAGCGGTACCGTGTAGGACGCCAGAGAGTCGTCGAATGTGGAGGTCACACCGAACGTGTGCTCGTTTTTGCGGAACATCTCGTTGGGGTCCCAGCCGTTGGCGGCACTATCCAGTTCTATGTCAATGTCGCCATTGGCGCCAGAGTCCCAAGGTTCCAGTTCCTTCTCGTCCAGACGAGCACCTGTAGTATTTGTATTATAATTTGAAGGCTTCATTATTGATTTCGATCGAAATCTTACCGTTGCACTTGTCAGAGATGGCGCCATCCGTCTGAAAAGCGCCAGCGGTGGCGTATTGCGAGTCAAAGTCCTTGGCCACGATGGTTACCACAGTGTCGGCCGGAAATATAATGTGTTTTGGCACCTTGCCCTCCTCCGGCAGATTCTTGGACTTAATGCACGCCGGTAGCTCCAGTGCGATGTCAAAGCCGCCCGAGAATGTGCGGAATACTCCCTCGTAAATGTTGCCTGACCGCAGGCGCACCTCCACTACGCTCCCGACCAGCGCCGTGGCTGAGTGCATGAAAAACGGATTGTTGTAGACGCCCTGCGCCACCGGACGCGCTGCTGTCCCGCCTCCGTTCCCAGCTCCTGCAGTTGCCTTATTATTAGCTGACCTCAGGCTGCTGTCGTTGGAGTTGTATCTGCGGAAGGTGAGAGACCACCAGAGTTCGGTTATATGTATGTTATCGTTGCGGTTTTACGCCTGGAAGACCCAACGAGAGACTGACGGCAATTGGAAATTCGATGGCATTCAGGGACGGCAGCGATATCGATTCGTTCGCTGTTTGCAAACTCTGACCTGACGCCCCCAACCCGACGTATCGCCCAATGCTCCCAACCCCCTGAGAAGCAAATACAGTGTCAGCTTGATGGTTAGCAATGTGTTTACGCATATTCTTTTTTTGCTTTGCTTTTAAAATGAGAAACGGATATTATCTGACGGCTCTAAGAAGACATTTTCGGGGATTCAATTATGTAGGAGTTATTTAATAAACACAAGCAGACATCACTACAGTTGGGGGAATCACCGAGGTAGAGTTATTACAAATTACTGCTTCTATGTGCAAATTAAATATTTCAATACAATTATTTGGTTAATTGTTGGATATTGATGTATGTCCATTATTATGTATGAATATCAATCTACACTGCGATTATTTGCATTACTGGTCAATGAATTAACACAAATTGTCTTTAAACACCTCAAATGACTTTAAATATCGTTATATTTCTATAATTTACAGTCGTATCACTTATCTTATCAACCTGGCGGGAGTTTGTCCTGCAGAATAAGAACTTTGGCTTCCAAAAATTAAGTACAGGTGTTATGAATGTGTGAAAAACTGTTTCTATACTAGATCTAATCATTTCTTGGAGCGCGCGTTTTTTATTCCGCAAAGGTTATTAGCAAAATGTAACCCGTTGGCCAGCTTTGTCCCGCCGCCAGCTTAAAGCGGGCCAGCTCAGCTCAGTTCATTTCGGTTCGTCTGAACGGACGCGATGGTTTTCGGGGTGTTTTGGCTTTGGTTGCGTGCAGGATCGACGACCGTGAAATGCGCAACGCAACGCACAATGAACCCGTGGTGGGTGTGGAATGGCGAGGCAGGGGCAGGAACAGTGGCAGTAGCCGTGGCAGGGGCAGGGGATGGATCTGGGGGCAGGGGCGGAACGAAACAGGGGGGGGGGAAATTGTAGCTGATTCACGGAGCGTGCATTGTGCACATTTTCGTTAATGAAAACAAGTAATTGATTGCGCTCAAGAGTGAATCATGCGTGCGCCAGCGTCGATAAGGTGAGACAGTGCAGAGCTCTAAACGACGGAGAGAGGAGAACGGCAACGGATCCGGGAAATAGGCTGCGACGGAGGCACACACTCGGAAAGCAAGTGTGCATGGCCGAATGGCGAATAAATATGCATAGACGTAGAGCGGAAAACAAGAGCGAGGTGTATCGTTCGGCCAGCAAATTGTAAAGTGACCCAAATTTCGAGCCCCAAGCGGGGGGCAGGGTTCCAAGGGGGCTCGAAGTGTGCCAAAGAACGAAACGAAACTCAGCGCAGCCGCCGCACGTCACAGCAACTGAAAAACTGAATAACTGAAAAAATGAAAAACTGAAAACGGCAAGCGGCGAACGGCAAACTCAAAGCTGCAAAATGCTGACAATGCAAGAAAATGCATTCGCAAAAAGGCGAGCGGGCGAGAGAGAAAATAAGAAAAATATAGTGCGATACGTGAGCTCGTGTGCGTGCATCTTTGCACTGTGGGCCCTCGTCGGCCCTCAGCCGCACAGTGGGCCTGAATGGACAGCAGGGTCATCTCACCGCATCAGGCTACTGTGGCCACAGCTCTGGGGTTGTGTTGGTGCGCAAATGAATAATGGACGTGTCGTCTCTCAAACAGTTTGGGCTATAAGTATGGGACGCGCGCACTGGCCGATTGCTCTGATAATTCATAATGGAATTACGCTACATTCATGATAAAAGATAACACTTTAAGAGACACTGCAAACACTACAATAATACGAATATATGTAAACATATATTTAACTAAATTCAGCTAGGGTAGAGAAAGAAGACTTAAACATGGCTTTAACAAATCATTCAATAACAAGAACTTGACCAAATGTAATCAAAGATCAAAGAACTTATTGATTGTTAATCTGTTAATTAACCAAGAAAGGAAGCTAACTTTGGGAAGCCGAATTTTGTATACCCTTGCATTTTGCATATTATTATTAAAATACAATAAATTGCTTTCCGAAAGCTTTACAGTGCTAGTTTTAATTAGCTCTACAAATATGCATGCCATTTTTGACATTTTTAACGATTTATTCCCTTACAAATTTTTAATTTTCTACAGGAAATGGTTAAATTAACTCGGCTTTTGATGCTGATCAGAATATATATGATTTACTGGGTTGGAAATCAGTCTACTACTTTGCAAGTCATTATAATACCCTGCATGGGTATAACAAGTAAATAAAAATACTTCCAAAATAATAAGAAATAAATCATTATTTTCATCAATGTCCATTATAAAATGTGTTAAAAAGATAATGTAAGGGTGTTAACTTTTCGAAGAAAAATAAATTTTGCACTCATATGGCGTTAAATATTTTTATATATTCATTTTCTTCCGTTTAGATATGGAGGCTACCGATCAACTGGCGGAACGTGCCGATACTTATGCCCCGCACTGTCGACAAATGCGGATGTGGATGTTGATGTGTGGATGTGAGTGTGGCTGTGAGCGCTGCAGTCATATTTCAATTGAAAATTTTAAGGGCGCAGCAGCGAATGAACTGGGAAAAAGACGGGGAGCCAAGGGAATGATGGGGATGGACGGGGCTAGTGGGTGTAGTAGTGGGGGAGGGGCGGTGGTATGGGTTGTGTCAACGCGACAAAACGGAAACCTTTAAACAAATTATGTTCTCTACGCATACAAATTCCATTGTGAAAGGGAAATGTAAACAAAGCATAAAAAGTTCGATGCTGAACCCAGCCACACTCACACACCCGCCCGCTACTGCAAACAAACGGACACAAACACACACATGCACAACACGATGGCCCTATTATATAAGCGCCATTTGCATTTACAGTTAAAATTTTAAGAATGATGTTCCAAAAACGAGATGCTGCATCTCAGCGAGCAAGAAGCAGAAACAGAAACGGGGGAACAGAAAAAAGATAAATAAAAACACCGCGGACACGAGACGCGCTTTCACCTTTTTTTTAGTCGACCGGACCGGACCGGGAGAGCGGAGAAAAGAGCTCTTTGTGGCGCTTTTGGCTGTCGCGGGTTTTCAATTTGTCAGGGCAACGGCGAACGGCGAACTGCAGAGCAAAAGCAAAGCGCAAAGGCAAAACGCAAACCAGCCCCACAAACACTGCCACATTCGCACTGCATAGGTGTGTGCGTGTGTTTTCCCTCTTTTCGATGGCTCCTCCCGCCCGGCCCGTCGCCCCCTTTCTACGTCTCGTTCCTTTATTCGCCACTGCAGTTGGTGCTTCTTCTTACCTTGAGATGCCGCCGCTGGCAGCTCCTCCGCCGCCACCACCTCCTCCGCCAGCAGCGCCTCCGCCACCGCTAGGTCTGGCTTTCCGCTTGTTATTGTTGTTCATAACGTCGATTGGAGCAGGCCAATTGCCAGCAGGCACCACCAGCACCAGTACCAGTACCAGGAGAGTAGAAGCGAAGAACGAAGCAAACGAAGTCGACGGAACGCACGAAACCTGGCGTTTTCCCTAACCTGCTGCTGTGCTATTTTCCGATTTACCGCTTTACAGGCTTTCCGATCTTTCGATGGGGACGTGTGCGATCTGGCGGGCGAGGCGTTTTCTAGCCAAAATAAGCAATTTCGGCGGCGTTTAGCACGGTAACTGCTGCTAAATTTTTGCTTTTGTTGCTAATTTTATTTTTTCCCTGTGACTAGGGATGTAATATGTCAAAATATCAATATATCGATATTTTTTTCTAAAGATGATATATTTATAACAAGACTTTGTTTGCCCAAATATCGAAATAGCGATATTTTTGTTTGATATTGTTTGTCAAGACGAATACATGAGTTACAATACATGAAAGCCTGTGATTGCAAAAGCCCGGAAGAAAATTTTATGAACAATTTTCATAAATTCTTATTTTGAAAATTATCCAAATGGGCCTTTGGATCCCTTTTTTTCACCGCGCTAGTGATGCAAGTTTGACCGATGTCGATGGTCGTCGATGTTTTCGTTGTTAGGCATTTTTTGAGGTCCATTGATGCGGGCATACTTTGTTGATTGCCGGCAATATTTAAACAACATACACTTTCATCTTGAGGATATTCCTATATCCTAATAGTCTTGGTTCGGACTTACCCGCAGTTGAGGACACTCAGTTACCTTTCATCGTCACATTGTAGACTTGGCCGAGATTCATCGATGATTAAATCCTTTCGAGTGCAGCGTTTATTAACACAGATATTAACAGTTTAACACAGGATTATTAACACAGATCCAGGAAAATGGGAGATGGCCACTTGTTGGGTGAACGGGTGGAAAGCCGCGGACAGACTGAGGCTGCTACGGCGAGTCGCCTCTATTTATAAGTGTGAGAGATTGAGATAGATCGAGAGAGAAAGGGAGAAAGAAAGAGAGATGGAGAATATTGAGAAAAAAAGAGAGACCTATCCCTCTCTCTCTCGATCAATCTCTCTCTTTCTCCATTTCTCACACCTATAAATAGAGGTGCCTTGCCGAAAGCAGTCTCAGTCTTTCCGCGGATTTCCATCCGTCAGTGTTAGTAATCTCGTGTGTAAATAATTGTGTTAATAACTGCACTCGACAAGACTTGATCATCGATGAATCCCGGCCAATTCTGCGGTGTGACGATGAAAGGTAACTGAGTGTCCTCTACTGCGGGTAAGTCAAAATCCAAATTATTATCCTATATCCTAAAAATAAAGCTGATCGGTAAGCGCAAAAAGAATTTATTTATTGACATAATCATCCGAGTTCCTCGGATATGTACTGGCAGCTATCCAAGGCAGGCAGAGGGAGAGAGAGAGAGACATACGGAGGAAGAGATAGAGAAAGAGGAAAAGAGAAACAGACAGAGGGAGAGGAAGAGCGAGAGGCACAGGGACAGAGAGATAGAGAAAGATCAAAATCGATAGATTGAAAAAGCCAGATAAAGCTAAATAGAATCAGATAAAGAGAGTGAGATAATGAGATTGAGATAAAGAGAGTGAGATAAGAAGAAAAGAACATCATAATCATATTATATTTTGCAAAGGCTCAAACCTACACAAAAGGAAACTAATTTTAAATGTACTTCTTGAAAAGGTAATAAAAAAGCGCAGAGAGAGGGAGATAGAGGGAGAGAGACAGAGAGAGATACAGAGTTAGATATATATTATAATTATAATTAATAATTTTAATTATAATTAATTATTTTAATTATAATTAATTATTATTATTATAATTATAATTCTACTATGGATAGAGGTAGAGAAAGATAGATCGTGACAGAAGAGTAGATAGAATTTTTTGTTTTGTTTTTTTTTGCACAGAATATTTCTCTCCTTCGCGTTCCAAAGCGGCGTTGTTAAAAAAAACCCACTGGACTTTTGGGGGTCGTCCACGTGTTGCAGTTGTTGCACCACCTCATTCCGCATCTGGGGCGTTAAAAAATATTTTAAATTTAACGGATTCATTATCCAATTAGCATATATGGTATTTTTGAATTGGTAACTTGTCCAATAAGCAAATCACAGTGTGCCCGCCGTATTTTCAGCTGATAATACCAAAAATCCGAAAAATCTGGAGTCTCTGGTCGTTCAAGACCGCAATGTCTGGCAGCACTGGCCACTGGGTTGCTTTTGCGGTCGTCAGCAGAATTCCAGGGCTGGAGGAAAAAGACACTTCTATAGCAAAAATACATTTAAAATTGGCGCTCATTCCGTTGAAAGGAGTTTTATATTAAAATAAGCTTAATAACTTAATTTTTGTACTTTCCCGTAATTGCCATGACGCATTTTCTCTTGGGAATCCTACGGCGCGGCCATGTCAGCGATTGGACAAATATTTGTCTCGAATCTAGTTCACAAATATGGTTAGTCGGTCGGTTGGGACGCCTATTAATAACCCCGATTATCTCTACCGATGAGCGGCTACAAAACATCCGCATATTTGCCAAATTGTCCAGATAAAGCAGCAGACACCGAACGATCTTGTCGGCATTAGCACCGCGCCGTCAAGAAACTCCTTTTACCCAGAACCGCAAACATTTCAAAGTCAGGCGTTGGTTGTTGTGCTCTTGTATAAGGTAATTGTACCTCTGGTCCCGTATCAGATATAGTAATTACGATGCTATCTCTCCGCAGGGTCGCCATTATATACAGTAGCCATTAATCTGTCAGACCCACACGCCAAACGGGCGGACAGGCGTCGGGTCTATGTAACGCTTGATGATGGGATTGGGATGGTTAACACCTTCTACTGGTGTTGTGATCTAATCATAGCGATAAACACTGCGATACAAGTTACACGGCTACGAATTAATACAGACCTTATGTTATTATTATTATTTCACTTTTTAATACAGGTGTGATTTATTTTAAACCTGGAATTAAGTAAAAATATATATAAAAATAACTCTTATATTTAGCATTTTGAATTTTTTGAATTTATTCATAATTTTGATCTGTGCAAAGGTCTATTTTTGCATTTTTAGAATGCCTGACACAAGATGTCACCGCTGGGCTAAAGTTTAATCCGTATTTGATTGATTCATTTGTGAGTTATTCGAGTCTTTGAATCTGGCTAAGTTCAAAGTCAAATATTGATCCAACGTTTATCGATCGAGGCGCTTGGAATACCACTTGAGGTGGAAAATTACTTGCAGTCCACAAGACTAGACTTTGGTTGTCAACTCAACCCACTCCGTATCCAGATTCCTCCGCGCCTCCCCCACTGCGCACTTGGCGTGGAGTGGAGCTCGGTATCTCCGTAGTTTCTGCCACCGTTCGGGTGCCGTTGACATTTCCAGTTATATATTCGTTTTGTGCTCCGGACAGACGATCCGGGGGCAGATGATTCGGGACCCAACCCTCCGCTATGTTTGCGCGCCGCCCATCCGCCCATCCACCCATCCGCCTGCGCCTGCCGAATGGGCGTTAAGTATGTCATTGTTGTGCTGATCTCGAGCTGAAAATAAAAGCCTACTGTTTGTCGCCGTTTTTCTTGACTTTTTTCATTTTTTCGTGTTTATCAGAAAATCTGCCCCAAGTCTCCCCACTTATTTATCATTCAAGAATTCGCTTCTTCGGCAGTTTTCATTAGATTGCCAAGCGGTGCACTTGGCTCACTCGAGTGCCAAGGATATTCTCTGTGGAAAATATATCGTACAGTTTTATTGCGCATGTCCTTCGGTTAATATCCCTGTAAAGCCCATGTGGATACGTGCAACATGCCGATTGTAAAGAAATTATCCTTTGATGGTAGGTATTCGTGGATTATTACGACTTGAACTGAACGGATATAAATTATCTCAAAATGTGTGAAGAATAATTTCAAAATTAGAATTTAAGGACATTATTATCAAAAATTAAATTAATTAAAATTGTTAAAAAACTAACATTGATAAATACTACAAATTTGTGAAATCTTCATTATTCATTGAACGATCTCGTGGTAACGTTATAATCGTTCCATTTACACCACTTCTAAGATTTTACAACCCCCATATACATATGCCAGTTTCCGATCTCCCCCTTCGGTTAACACCTAGCAACATCTGTTGGTAAAAGTTCGGGCCTGATGTTACAAATTAGCATTCATTTTCGGATTTGTTTTTCGCCCATCATGACCGATAATTCTCGTGTATAAAAATATTTAACTTGCCCAAACCGTCAACCACCACAAATAGGATTGATTTGCTGACAAAACAATGAAATAATTACTTGACATTATTGGGGTTTAATTTGAAAGTGATTATAGTGAGTAAATAAATAAAGTCATAAGCTGCCACTTTACAATTTCCCTGGCTAATTTTAAGAGAGTACCAAATTGGAGTTCAAGGCTTATTACCCAGAAAATATATATAAAATCTATTATTATACGTTCCAGCTTTTCACAGATTTGTTTAGTGAGTAAGTTTCAGCGCAATTCGTGCGAAAGGTAACACCTAAAGAAAACAACATTGAACTATTATTAAACCATATAGAAACAGAGATGACTAACAGCCTCCGTCTGGAGCCGGTACGCACTTGTACCCACATTGGAGTGCTAATGGGTCCTCTTACTTCCCCTGAATTTGAATAAATTAATCACCTCTATTTTATTTTCGATTTGTTTACCTATTAATTTACAACAAAAAAGTGGGTGAAAAAATTGAATTAAAATGTGATTTACATAAAGAGCGATTGAGGAAGATATAACTGGTTTTTCAAGCGCTGAGCATTATATAGGAACTTACAATTAAGTGGTATATGGCATGTACTGGCTCTCCAATAGAGCCCTGCCGTTCCCAATAGCTTTCGAGAATCTCAGTTATTTATATATGTACATACGTAAATTACCGAGCCACAGCGAGAGGCAAACATATGTGCTTAATTACGATTTCACACAATTAAAGTTTTGCGTTTTTTTGCGCTCTCTGCTCGGCTCGGCTCGGCTGGGTAGCGGACAAGCCGGACTGCTTGCTGCTCGTTTTTATTTTTATTAAAATGCAAAAAATCCCCCTGACAAAATCAAACAAATTCGGCTGGCAGAGCGGTTGTACCTGTGGCCATTGGCGAAACTGAAACCGAGACTGAAAATCAGTACACAATGCGTTGGCCGCGAAAGCACACGTTCGGGCTGTGGCCCAAGGGCAGGCCCAGGTCCGGAGCAGCCGCCGGGCAGGCGCAGTTGGCCACAGTGGCCACCATCTACGATCGTAGGATCAGCAGATCGACTCTCTACTCCCCTCACGGCTTAACCGCTCTCTCGATTTCTCCCTTCCAGCCAATTGTGAGGAGAAGGAGAAGTACACGGCCCAGAATGCCGACGACTACTATAGCCAGGCCCAGACCGTCGACTTGGATGCGGATGTGACTGGGAAGTACACCAAGCCGGAGGAGGCTCACTGGCTGGTGCGGCGCATCTACTTCCTCAGCTGGATAACCAGCTACGATCGGGAGCAGGCCTTTGCGGATCTGATAGCCGGAATTACGCTTGGACTGACCATTATTCCGCAGAGCATTGCCTACGCCGCGCTGGCCGGTCTCTCCTCCGAGTACGGCCTGTACTCCGCCTTCATTGGATCGATCATCTATGTGTTCTTCGGCACAATACCGCAAGTGTCTATTGGGCCCACCAGCCTGATGGCCATCCTCACGCTGCAATTCTGCGCGGACAAGCCCGTTCAGGTGGTCATCGTCCTGGCCTTCCTCGCCGGCTTGGTGGAACTGGCCATGGGCGTGTTTCAGCTGGGTTTCATTGTCAGCTTCATTCCGGCGCCGGTGACCAAGGCCTTTACCTCGGGCACAGCGGTGATTGTGGTTTTTGCTCAGATCAAAAATCTGCTGGGGGTACGCCTGAAGGGATTTCCCTCCATCACTGACTTCTTTACCAACATTCGTCCCACGGACGCCGTCATGGGAGTGTCCTGCATGGTTGTGCTCCTTTCGTTGAGGGTAAGCTGGAAGGCTACAGTTTTAGGTTAGTATCAATCCAAAGTATTAATTGATTTTTTTCCCTCAGCTCCTGTCGCAGGTGAAATTCAAGCAGGACACGGCTGTGACGCGTCGCCTGAAGAAGATCTTGTGGTACATCAGCATCTCACGCAACGCCCTGGTTGTCTTCTTCACCGGCCTGCTAGTGTTCATCTGGGTGAAGAAGAGCTCCATGGAGGCAGTGCCCTTTGCCCTCTCCGCGAAGGTCTCCTCTGCCATGCCCTCGTTCAAGCTGCCGCCATTCGCCTTTGAGTACCAGAACCGTACCTACGTTTTCACCGATATCCTGCACGAGCTGGGCAGCGGCATCGTTGTGGTGCCCATCGTGGCGGTTCTCGCCAACGTGGCCATTGCCAAGGCTTTCGGTGCGTATACGTGATATTCAAGAGACGTTTGTAGCTAGAGCGTGGAACTATGATTGGATTTTTAGTCAAGGACGGCAACCTGGATGCCTCGCAGGAGATGCTAACCCTGGGTCTGTGCAACATAGCCGGCTCGTTCTTTAGTGCAATGCCGACCTGCGGAGCTTTCACTCGCTCGGCGGTGAGTCAGGCGTCGGGAGTGAGGACGCCCATGGCTGGCATATACACCGGATTGATTGTGCTCTCCGCGCTGAGCATCCTGACTCCCTACTTCCAGTACATTCCCAAGGCCTCACTCTCCGCCGTGCTTATTGCAGCGGTCATCTTTATGGTGAGCCCTTATATAAATTATATATTTTCGATGCTGATAAGTTTTATTCCTTATATTTGAACAGATTGATCTGGCTCCGGTCAAGGAGCTGTGGCAGACCAACAAAAAGGACTTCTTCAGCTGGGTGGGCAGCTTCATCATCTGCCTGGTGGCCGGCGTGGAGCTAGGCCTGCTCTTCGGCATTGTGCTCAGCATGGTCTTCATCCTGCTACGCCTGGGCAATCCCAAAATAGAGGTGTCCCTGAAGAAGGTAGGTTTTAGAGACATCCAAATGAGTAAACTTACCAAGTTCTCCTTAAACCAATGCAGCACGAGGCTACCTACTATGTTCATGTGGTGCCGCAGTCGGATGTCTACTACACCGGAGTGGACACACTCCGGGCGGAGCTGCGGACTGCCTGCAGTCTCTACCACCACGACTTCCCCGTGGTCCTGGACTGCGCTCGCTTCATGCAGTTCGATGCCACCTTTAGTGAAATGCTGATTGCCGTGGCCAAGGAGATGGCCGCCAACGATGTGCTGCTCATCCTGCAGAACATGAGCCTGAAGGTCCAGCAGATGCTGCCGGTGGTGAGCAATGTGCGCTTCTGGCACGAGGAAGGCGATCTGGCGTCTCACCTGCAGCCAGAGAAGGACGTGGCGCCGCCCCAACTGGAAGCCAAGGTTTAGTGGTAGTTCCTACTCCATCCTCCATTGCTGCTGCCGCCTGACGTCACGAGAGATATCTCCGGTTGACGTTCGCTTGTGGAACTCGACGGTTATGGCGGCGGAACTTGCGTAATTTAGCAGCTTAGATTTAGTTGTTTAGCTTAGCTACTTTGTAAATACTTAAATGCATCCACTAAATATATATCATAGCTTTCCACGAACAAACAAAGATAGCCGAGGAACGCTCTGTAGGCCGAGATAATAGGAGCGGTGGAGCCATAAAGCAAGCAAGCGCCTCGTGGCGGAGCGGCGTACGTGGCGTATGAGTAATGTGGCCGATGAGATCTCGGCAGCGAGCAGAGCAGCGCTCATTAAGGCATTAATTGAATGGAACGCAGCTTTGTTTTTCTTTGAAATTGTTGTTTAATTATTATTTTTTTCGCTTTTTGTCGCTCAATAAGGAAATTATAATTTATAGAAAAAGTATAATAATACAGTATAACAATTTAGTTGGTTTCCATTTGTGTTTTCATTATCCATTTCATATTGCATAGTACGTTCTTATCATCGCTTGTTTGTGTCTTCATTATTTCATATTGTTCGTGGAAATAAACTGTTTGTATACTCTGGTGTATATGTAACTATAGGGTCTATCTGACTGGCTGACTGCAGCTGTATCTTGATCTGAGTGTCTATGTCTGTATCTGTATCTGTATCTGTATTGGGTCTGTGTGCTTCCGGTATGTCCCTGCAGTCGCTGCGGGAACACTACTGCTTCGGTGGACGCCGAAGTTAGGCTTGTAGATTGTAATCGTCTCTCCGATGTGGCTAAATAATACAGTGTGACTTGATTGTTAAATCATTTACGTGGGAAAAGTTAACGCTTGTTTCAATCGTGATTGGATAAGGTAATTCATTCTTCGACATTCTTAGCTATCAACTCAACTATAGTTTCGATATCTAGGTCTGCCAACTACTATTTGCCAGTTTACAATTTACAGTGTGATTGTGGGCACCGAGGGCGAGTGTCAGGGCCCTGAAAGGATACCTAGACTCATTCGAAAAGGCCTGAGACCTCAGTATGTCGCGGATACATTCAGGCTAACACTCCCCTCAGTGCCCCTCTGTGTATCTGTGTGTGACAGAATCTCGTATCTGTGGTGTGTTCATGGCTGTGTCCGGTGTGTGTTTCTCTGTTTAAAGTAATCATTTGCTCACAATTATTTGCCCTCCAAGCACATGTACATATGCAACTCTATGCGCTCTTTAAATATGTTTAATATATTTGTTTGGTAAACGCTTTTCTCATTAATATACTTTTGTTATCTTTATACTTTCTTCCATTTCTTGAATGTTTTGTATTTTCGTAAAGCAAGAGGTACGCGATGTATTTGTGTGTGTATCTTCTGTATATGAGAGAGAGAGCTGATTTGTAAAGCAATTTTTTAAACAGTAGGAAACAGTTGACTAGCTTTTCGTTTCGTAACTCTCGGATACAAAAGCAATCAGAAGTAGTCGTGGCATTTAGGCAAGTATTAGCTATATAAAATAACGATCGAGTTTGGTATTCGAATAGGTAGCAAAGGGGGACGATCAGTTAGCTCTAGGAAGTATGTAGTAGCACGGGGCGGCTTGGGTAATTGCGAAAGGGAAAGTCGAATTTGTAGTGAACTTGTCTCCTGTGTGTGTCTAACGCTAGGTCGTTCTCTTGTGCTTAGTACATTATATTTTTGTATTTGCTCCTGCCTCTGCTTCTGCCATTTCTTCTGGGTATCCCATATACATATGTATGTGTGTAGGAGTAGTTCGCTCTTGGTCTTTGGTTTGGTTTAAGTTACACTGATATCTTTATCGCATATAGCTTCTATGGACATCGAACACTGAAAGATGTGGGGAATAGAAGGCGAATAGAATTTGTATAGAAGTCGAGCAGTACAAGGATCACAAGGATTGGGGTCTTTGGGGGGCAAGGGCGGCTATCACTGGTAATTGGTTACGGGTGAGTGGGAAGATACAACTGGTTAAAGGGGATAGTGCTCGTGCTCTCTTCTTAGCTGGACTAGAAGTCAAGGTCGCGCCCGATTTGAATGCGAAGTCGTATTTAGTATATGCGAATATATGTAAATATGTATCATATCGATTTATTTATTACGTTTTTAATGTATGTATATTTGTTTGTTTTTGGCGCCTTTGGGGCGTCTCCTCGTCTGACGACATTGCTCAACATTCGGTTGTGTTTTGTTTTGATTTATAAATGTAATTTAGTGTATCTCAATTTAGTTTTCAATATATTTTAAATATATACATATAATATATGTATCTTTATGTTAATGTTTTGGTTTAGTTTACCTTATGTGTTTGCTTTATCTCCTCATCGCTCGCGTCTCATCTGCCTCCTAACCTCTCCTACGCCTCTCCTTGTTTGGTTTCCTTTGTTTTCGTTTTTATTTATAAACTGGTCAGCAACAGTAGCAAATTTAACAATGTGCGTTAACAAATAATTGTAAATATAATGTATGTATATAATATATTTCTCCGCTCACTCCATGCCTAGCTTTCTTTTTTCTCTTGTATAATATATGGTGTGTGTGTCTGTGGCTGTGTCCAGTATCTATGTGTGGGAGTGTGTGTCCGCAGGCGAGGGTCCTGCGACAGTGTGGCTTGTATATGCATTTCATAGGGTGAGAGGGTTCAGAGCAGTCACCTAAACTGGCAATTTGTTAAATAATTTTACAACAATTTATCTGGGGGCTGTGGTGGCTCGAGTGCTCACGTCTGCTTCTGTCCCTGGCGATGTTGCTGCTGCTACTGGCCCTCTCCCTCCGACTCACATAATATTTCTATCAATTTAATTAATAAAAAATATTACCATTAGTACTATTAGTTGCGGTTTCACGTGTTATATATATCATATATCATGGGCAGCAACAGGGCACCAGGCACCAGGCACGAGGCACGGGCCTCACATTAGCTTAGTAATCGTAATCAATAGCGGTAATCATAATCATAATCGTAATAGTAATAATAGGTCTAATCTACGAATAATATAACAGGACCCTATAGAATGACCGGGGCTATTTGCCAAAGCCGAACCCGAATTTTCCGAAGAGATCTTTGCCTTTCGACAGGACATCGCCGCCGGGCGCCGCTGCCGCGATACCCTTGAGTCCGCCCAGCAATCCGGCGCCCGGCCCCTGCGGCGGAGCCTGGGCTTGCGGTGGCACTTGTTGTTGCTGCTGCTGCATTCCGGGCTGTTGCATTCCGGGCTGCTGCATTCCGGGTTGCTGCATTCCGGGCTGCTGCATTCCGGGCTGTTGCATGCCTGGCTGTTGCATGCCGGGCTGCTGGGCACCAAAGGCGTTGGCTTGTTGCTGCACTGGCTGCACACCACCGGGTGGTTGCATTGGATCCGTTTTGGGCGGTTGCTTCGACCCAAATAGACCACCGGTGGCAGCCGAGGTAGCACCAGAGAGCAGGCTAGTCGCGCCGGAGAAGAGGCCGCCCGTTGGCGCCTGCGTCGTCACCGGCGGCTGCTGTTGCTGCTGGCCCATGCCCATCTGACCCATGCCCATTTGCTGGCCCATCTGCTGACCCATCTGCTGACCCATCTGTTGGCCCATCTGCTGACCCATCTGCTGGCCCATCTGTTGGCCCATCGGCTGACCCATCATTCCAGGTTGTCCCATTTGCTGCTGCTGCTGACCGTACTGCTGCTGCTGTTGGAGTTGCTGCTGCTGTTGTTGCTGGCCGAGATTACCAACGCGACCGATCATCCCCTGCAAGGTGGCGATTGGCGAAGGACCAAAGAGAACGAGTTAGTCGGGGCTCCAATCAGGCAGTGCTTGCATAAACGAATGGCAAACTAATCGTTAAGTATATATATATATATATATATTGTACGTATATTTATGGGAGTTCTTAATATTTTCATGGAATCTTTCAACGTGGCCGCTCTTCGAGAGCCGGGTTAGTAAGTTAGTTAGTTGGTTGGTTGGTTTAGCGTTCTCATGGCAAAAACTAGGTGTTAGTTTCGGACTCGTCCACGAGCAGTAGTCGCTGGGTTACTTGAGATGGATTTGGTTGTGTTGTTAGTAATGGCAACTACGTTCGTTAACTACGGAATGGCGCTAGTCAAAAACCGAACCGAACCGAACCGGACCCCATGGGTCCTCTCTGTGGTCAGCCTGGCGGGAGATCAAGCGTCTCCAGAGGAGCCCAGCCTGGATTGGTGGCCTCATTCAAAACGAGTAACAGTAGCATTACGTCATGGTTGGCTTCTATACACACTTGCCGTGGGAAAATTAAAATTATGTAGAACTAGCAACGTTTCTCAATAGTTGACAACTGAAAAGCATACGGGGCCTAAGACCAAGAAAGGAAATAAAGAGTTTGCATGGCAAAAAGCAAAGGAAAAAGTTGAAAAACTCTTAGAGTATGCATTCCGACAACGGATTTCGGACTGACCAGGAGTGCTCCCCAGCAGGCATAGGGAAAAGGAGAGATGGTGCTCCAGATGCTATCTTCCTTGCTCCTGCCTGCTTTGTGCCGAGCACTCCTAATGTCCTTCGGTTTGTGCGCTCGGACCGGACTTGAATGGCTCTATAAAGCTCTATTTATGTACACTACCTTGATGAGATGCGAGTGGGAGGGGGGCCACCTTCGAGGTGGTGTTTCGTGAAAGTGTGGTGGCAATCATAGAAAATCATAAGTAAACGGGGCGGGGCTTACTGGTCATCTTAATTGAATGAGTTCGAGTTGATGGACGAAAGAAACTAAATTATGTTGTTGTCGGTGGTTGGTTGCTTGTTGAGTTATTCTGTTGGCTAACTTTTACTTCTGTGTTTTGATCGTTTTGGAAAGTAAGAGCTAAATGCAAATCTATTCGGGAAATCATACTAGACGTAAGGTGAGCCAGAGGAAATCATATGAAATGTCGATAGTAATTAAAAGCAAGTACAGTTCAAGTACAGGTTCAACCGAGGCGGGGAGAAGAACTCAGAGAAAATAAGAACTGCAATTGACGAAACGAAAAACGAAAGAACTCAAGGTATTACACATACAGTGAATCACATAGAAATTTGTACACATTACATCCAATATTCCATATAGTAGTAGTAGCAATTAATTAATATAATTAGTAGCGTATACCAGTAAGAAAACAAAAATGTATTCATATATAGGTATATATATATATATATATTTATAGATATGTATGTATCACATCTTATCAGCAATACGTTTACTTGAGTGTGTATTTTGTATCTGGTATTTAGCAGTTCTCAAAGATAAGGAGTCTCGGATACCGCCTGAATAAATTTGTACACATTTCGGGTTTGCTTGTTTGTCTCATTATCCGGATTTAGTTTGGGTTGCCCTCCAAGCTGACTTAAAAAACAATAACATCAAGCATTTGGATCTAGAAAAGAACCAACTAAGCAGATCAATATTTAAAAGAAGTCTGAAGTTATGGGGCTTTAATTTAGACCTTTTCCTAAGATAATTTGATGGCAAACAAGTGAGTTAGGTAGCTTAGTCGGCAGTTTAGCTTAGAAAGAGCAAACAGCTGAATATATCACTAAATCGGTTGTTTTATAAATTAATTTAAGTTAAGGAAGTGTGTAGGCAGAGTAAGTATTGGAAAATAAACCAAACTTTATAATAACAAAAAACTTAAGACTGTGAAATACTTAATGGAAGAAATTATAAGTATTTGAAATGATTGTAAGCCGAGTGGATAACGAAACTTAGGATAAATCGATGTGAATGATTGTTGCTGTGGAAATTGTTGCTGATACTTAAGTTCCTAGGTAGATCGTTATATACAGACTATACACACATCATGATCTTCGTTCTGAGTTCGACTACGGTTATATTACACCAACATGAAGTGCGGCACTGGCAGGCTATGAATGCTCAGATATCGGGGGATATAACTTTACACGGACGAGCCTCCGACTTTTGTTGTTAGGTTTTAGTTTTGTTTTCAATGTTTGTATTTATAATGTCGCTGTTGTCTTTTGATGTTAACTACAAGATAAACATGTTGCTAGCTATACATAGTTACTATAATATGTATATATATAAATATATATATGGGTATATATAGATCAGTTGGCTGGAATGTTCAGGTACTGTACTGTAAGCGTTTGAATCGGGTTCGGAACTGGATACATATAGACAAGGAGGCATATGTAAATATGTAGTTAGTTACAGAGAGAAAGTAGGACGAAACAATGGACGATCGGGGTGGATTTCTCAATGTCCAGTTAGCATTTAACGGAAAGTTAAACTAATGGTACATGACAAGTGCTTTTCTTAATAGGGTTTGCTCTTTACCGCACACAAAGTGCATTTTATAGCACCTGTTATGATTTAACATTCGGTTAACCACCCGTTAACTTAATTGGGCCTTCAGAAAGCCTCTCCAAGTCGCGTGGTGGCGAAAGAGTGACAGAGACCGCACTACACAGCTTGTCTAGCGTGTGTGTGTGGGTGCGGAAAAAGCGGTGGCAGTATGGAATGAAGTTGGAGAGAGTGGGCTGGCGTGTTCCTGTCTGTCTGAGTGTCGGGATAATACTTTCTTCCGTTTACTTTCTTTTCTGCTTTCGCTGAGAGAGTCGGAACCGAAAAAGTGATGAGTGACAGAGATAGCAAGTGAAGGTACAGGTACAGAGGTATAGGGACAGCTGTTGTAGTAGTAGTTGTTACTGTTGTGGCAATAATAATACTGTAGTAGTAGGAGTAGTAGTAGTAGTAGTAGTTGTTGTAGTAGTAGTAGTAGTTGGTTGCAGCTTTGTTGGGTTTGAGGCTTGTAGGTATTGAGGTGAACAGTTGTGGTTACATTTGGCGTATTCTTAACTCTTTTCTTTAAGTTTAAGTTAGCTTTAGCATTTATTTTCACAAACAAACGAAAATATTGTATATCTTTTTCTTTGATTTAACACGATACGATACGTTCGATATATCGAAAACAAAAGGAAACAAAAGAGAACGAGTATTTACCTGCGTTTGGTGATCGGGGGCAGGATGGCCCGTGTTGTCTAACAGTGTAGGGGAAGCAGGGCGAGCATCTATAGCAACGAATATAACATAAAGACTTCACATTTACCACAGCAGACCATTACAAAAAATTATTTGAAAGAAGTTGTAGTAGTCAAAACGGAAAAGATCGTAATCGTAATCGTAATTGTAATCGTAATCTGAATCGAAACTTAAGTCAAACTGAGGCATCGATAACTAAATGAAAACCAATCGATTTACTCAATTTAGTCGCGTACAATTTGCAGTTATATAGAGTGGTTCGAGTTAGGACTGCTGAATCTGAATCTGAATCTGATTCGATATCTGTGAATCTGATGATGTCGGTTCGAGAGATTGGATATTTATTCGACTTGTTCATCTCCGCGCCGGTAATCAAATCAAATTAAATAAATCCAAACAAATCGCTGTTCTATGTATAATTCACCGCTGTTTACGAACAAATCAATGGACAACTCAAAGTAAAAGGGGAAAATGAAAACTATAAAATGGAAAGAGACCCCAAGGGTCTCAAGTCACTTCCAAATACAAGTATAATGTAAAGAGCTTTCGAAAATGTTGTATTCGAATTTGGTTTGCGCAAAGACGTATTCAAAACGAGAGGAAGAGGCGCCAAGATATTGTAAGTCATATACAATTTTGGTTTTTATCGGTTTAAAGTGAAAGAGAGATAGAGATAAAGTTGAGTTAAAATGATTGCATTTGATTCGATTGTGGTTATTATTGGTCCAGACGTAAGCTTAAGATTGTATTAAATATTACCTTTCAGCCCTATATGTATGTATGCTTCTTGGAGACTCTGGACTGTGTTCAGAGTGGTTCTTTGGCTGCACTGGCATAAGCTTTTCGTATGCAGTTAACGATATATTAATCTTTAGTAGATACAAGTTATATATGTATATGGCACTTGGACGGGCACTTAAAATCGCTTAGTATGGCATTATATATAAGTTAGTTAGTTAATTTGTTATATGGAAATAAGTAGTTGTAAAAGTTAAGTCAAGTATTTTACAATAATGAGAATTTACACTAAATACAGAGAGAGAGAATACTGCTCGTATTTGGTTTTTCTATATTTGGGATTTGGTGCTTGGAGCCCTTAGCTGATGCTGTTGTTGTTTTTGTTGTTATATCTTTGAACAAAAATGAACAAATATCAAATATATATATATCGAAGAAGCTAATTGGCAAACAAACAAGACCAACATTCAGATAAAACCAGAAGGAAAGAAGAAGTTCAACGGAAAAACGAACACAAAAAATCCAAAAATCAACGAGAGGAAACAACGCTAAAAGAATAATATTGTTTCGAAAAGCAGATACTCGTACTCGTTTCAACGTTATCAGGGGTTTATTTTGGGAGCACGGGGGGTAAGTAGCTTAGAAGTACCAGTACGTAGTTCCCTAGGTATTCCCTCTAACCCGAACGGATCAGTCTCGTCGTCTGTCTCCGGCAATCTCCGGTTGCAGCTGCTCCATCAGGGCACTCGGAAACTACTTCTTATTCGGTTCAAGGCACATTCAGAGGACGACTTTGGTTAAACTATGGCTCGGTGGTGATCAACTAAGCAATCAATTCATTCGGCAATCAGGTGCAAGTAACTCGTATCTTTAAGGCAAGCAATTGCTTTGCTAAAAACCAAATAAACACAAGTTAACAGAACTAAGAGAAAGGAAAACGAAACGTATTTCAGATGTACTGTAGTACGTAGTTGTTAAGCATGCAAGAGAGACCATCTAGAGTTTTATTACACGGGTAGAAAAAGGCACGCAAGACAGGAAGAGAGACAGAGGACCGAAAGAAACCAAAACAGGATATAGAAAAATCAAAACAAAGAACAGACAAGTTAAAGAAAGCTAAGTGAAGGCTTATATACAAAGGATTATCGGTATGAGCGTGAGTTAATGACGAATTTATTCGGACGTTCCCCCCTTAGCTTCAAATTTAGCTCCATATTTCGGCGATTGTGGTTGAATTGATGTGGATGCGATTATGGATCGATCAATGCTTAAGTTAATACGTTAGATTGTGTGTGTACAACAACAAGAACAACAACTATCTATGGTATATTTTTATTCGATTAGAATTATATTATATCATTGAAATCCAAACCAAAAAAAAAAGAAGAGAACAGACCGTAAAAAAATTAAGCAAGAAGGAATATATATTTATATATGTTTATATAAAATTGGAAATATCAAACTGATTGGTGCTGGAAAATTATTGAATTTGTACAGAAACCAAATCGCATTAAAGATATTAAGAAAATGGGAAAAAGGAGTTGTACAAAAGTTCGCTCGGAATCGTAATGGAAATCAAATTAGCGGCGTTCAAAATCAGAATTTGTAAGTATATATTCAACTTGTTTTTGTTTTACTTTGAAGTTTTTGCGATAGAGAGAGAGAGTTAAGACAGAAGGAGAGAAAGAGTGAAGATATATCTCTGTGTTCGCTGATCTGTAATATATATCGTTTTGGAATTAACTGAACGAAACGAACGAAAAACATCGGGTATCAGAACAGAAATGGATTGCTATAGAGTATAGGTATATATATATAATTTGTATATATTATCCCGCTTTTGGACTGGACTGGTGGACTGGTTTATGTAGTCTGGAAGAACCTGCGTAGTTATAGTTAACATATTCATCTTATATAGTGCTTTCGAGATTAGAGTATACATATGTTTGGTATTATTTTGTTGTCTTGGCTTTCAGATTTTCTTTATTTTTGTTTGTACTTTTATTTTGCAAAACGAATCAACCGAAAAGTAACCGAAAACGGAAACGTGACGAAACGTAATGGATCTTCGAATAGGTTTTTTTTTCGTTCAGTATCATCCGAGTCGTAATTCGCCTCCAACTCAAACGGAAATCACGAAAGAAAACGTAACCGAAAAGGCGAAAATCTAAGAGTTTCTGGAGCCTCGATCTTCACCAAGCCTACTTACTTTTTCCTGGCTGGCCGCGTCCGCCCATCCCCGGCATCATGTTGTCCCGCGGCGGCGGCGGCGGACCCCTCGCTCCCGGGCCCTGGCCGCGTCCTCGCTGGCTGAGTCCGCCCCTGCCGGCCACTCCGCCCGGCCCCATCTGGTTGCTGTACTGGTCGGGCGCGTCCGCCAGGAAGTTCGACGGCACCAAGCCGCGCACGCCGTCCAGCTCGCCCATGTAGAAACCGTCTTCATCCATATCACCGTAAACGAGTATGATTTCGCCCGTCTTGAAACACAATTCCACCTGCTGTAAGGCGATAAAAGATTGGTTATTATCTCTTAAACATATATATATAAGATAGGTGGTTTTAAAATTTATTTTCGACTTTAATCTATAAGGAAATAGGTTAGTTTTATAGCCAGACTAATAATACATAACAATTTAATAGGTTGGGGTAATTCATTGTTATAAAATTAGCTTTACTTTACTTCTTTAAGCAATCAATTTAAATTTAAAACAGATTTCAGATATTAAATAATTATTAATAACCATTTTCTAAGCACTTTGTCTCAGAAAAAGAGCAAGAGGTGAGTTTGCCTACAAAAATATTTTCTTTCTTACTATTGTACCATTTTTGATATCAAATATTACTCATACGCAGTGTTGTTTCACTAAAAAGCACCACAAGCTCCTAGCTATAGAATGAATCTTTTTTTATCCCACCATGGCAGGAGGACTCACTTCACTGGTCTCGGGTGCCAGGACACTCTGGCTGAAGCCAGGAAGTAAGTTGCCAAAAAAGCCACCTACAACACCGCCCGCCTGACTTTTCCGACGCTAAAGCGGGAAATCATAATGGGAAAACAAGAAACTTAACAAGTCTGAAGTAAATGCACCTACCTCGGCATCCACATTGGGACTCAGCTCCTGGGGATCGTAGTCGTAGAGTGCGATCATCCGCTTCACCGGCATGTTCGCGTAAATGTCCCCCCACCGGTCGCGACTCACGTTGCGCATGCTCTGCTGCGGTGCCCCTTGGCCGGGCATCACCTGGGCGGTGCCGCCGACTCCCATGCCTCCGGCCACGCCCCCGGCTCCAACGACGCCTGTGCCCTGGCCCATGCCCTGGTTCATGCCCTGGTTCATTCCCTGGTTCATGCCCTGGTTCATGCCCTGATTCAAGCCCTGGTTCATGCCTTGGTTCATTCCCTGGTTCATGCCCTGGTTCATGTTCTGACCCATGGGACCGGTCATCTGGCCGCCAGCCGTCATGTTAGCGGTCGTGTCCTCGACCTCGGAGACCATATTGTGCGGCACATAGCCCCGGCGACCACGCAGCTCGCCCCAGTAGAAGCCATCCGCATCCTTGTCGCCGTACACCTGTTAGGGGCAAGAGGGGAAGTCCCCGGATGTGGCATATATTAGTGATGTGACCAGCAACGATCGGTCAGACGTGAAAACGAGTATATTTTATATTGTATCTTGTATCTGTTAAGTGTCTTGTGTATCGAGTGCATAATGCTAACTTAACGAGAGTATTTAGGGAACTATTAGAAGAGAGAACAACGGCTACATAGTGGGTATAGATAGAGTACGGTATGGTTGGATGGATAACTGGAGGGATCTCTGAGCTGAGGCTGAGTCTGACGATGTGGTTCAGTGAGTCAGTTGTGGGGGGCGAAGGAAAAACATGCACCGATTCTTCATTCAATTAGCGCAAACAAGCAAGCGCAGCCAATTCTGGACATCGGATTCGATCGCATCCAATTGCCTCCAATAAATGTCGCCTTCGATTCGGGTTCCTGGTGAACGCTGATCCCAACGATGTCTCTGCCGGTTCTGCTGAGGCTGGAAAGTGTCTTGGTGGTTCTGTGTGGACTGGGTGTGATTAGGGTGGGACCGGATCAGCGAGCTTACCTTGATCGTGTCGCCCTCTTGGAAGGGCAGTTCTTCGTCGCAGCCGTCGGGATTGGGACTCATCGTTGAGGGGTCGTAGTCGAACATGGCCACAAAGTAGCGAGGCTTCTTCTGGGCCCCGGGCATCTGCTGCTGCTGGCCGGGCATTTGCTGTCCCGCCTGCTGCCCCGGCTGCTGGCCGGGCATCATCGGTCCCTGCTGGCCCATTTGCTGCTGCTGGTTGAGCGGTCCTTGTCCTCGTGGTCCCATCATCTGTTGACCCGGCATCTGACCCGGCATCTGCCCTGGCATCTGTCCTGGCATCTGTCCTGGCATCTGACCCGGCATCTGCTGGCCCTGCATGTTCATCTGGCCTGGAACAGGTCCCCGGAAGCGTGCTCCGCCCATGGTACCCTGCGGGCCGTACTGCTGCTGCTGCTGCTGTTGGTTCTGTGGTCCCTGCGGCCTGCCAGGAATCGGGACCATGCCCCGCTGGCCTCCTGGTGCTCCCGGCTGGTAGCCCTGAACGGCGCCGATCGACGGGTTTTCGAATCAAATTTGAACGAGTTTGAATTTAAAATTTGAAATTTTGTTAGCGTTAGTTTTTGAACACTTTTGTTTTGTTTTATTTTTATTTTTTTGGGTGTTGCAGTTCTTAATAGGTACTCTGTTTTTCATTCACATTGTCTTTAGAGAGGTTCTCGTAAGAGGTTAGCAAAAGTGGCAGGAGGCGTCTGCGTTTAGCTGGTTTACATTGGCGCTTCACTTTAGAAGGAAAGCAGAGTGTACGTGGTGTATATGTACTGTGTATATGTGGTGTGTGTGTGTGTGTTAATGGAGCTTTACGATTAAGATACGCACAGGAACTGAAAAGCCAAAGTATCTATAGTTGATAGTCGAGTAAGTACAAGAAGCTAGACGAGTATGTACGAGGGGTTGTTGTTGGGGAAGTAAGAAAGCACGGATTCGAGTTCGGGGTATCTTTTGGGAGGATATTGTATCTGGGTATCTTTGTAGCGGAATCTTCTAGTGGGCTATGTGGGTGTTTACACATGTTTCTATGCGAATTCAAAGCTATATATCGAGTATTTTACATAGATCAATTGGAGAGTACTGTATAGTTGGAGTTAGAGGTAGAGTCACAGGTCTGAAGAGCTCTAAAATAAGTAAGTCGATCCTTCTAGGAATTACCCAGCCTAGGTTTTACTTCTTGGATTAATCATGCATTCATTAAGCCCCTTCCCGGATAACACCTACCTCCCAAGAGACAGTATATACTGGCTAACAAAATAAAACTTAAGATCTAAGGAAACTCAAGGCAAACGAATACTCAGGGCTTTTAAATACTTAATTTGTTTCGCTTTTTCAGTATACAAGATCAATTATTATCGAGGCATCGAGTTAGCAATGTTACCTAAGGTTTTCTAGCCAACTAACTTATGATCTAGCTAGATACTTGTACGCAAAGTGTTACGGATGTTACAGATACTTATATTACTATTGTGTTGTGTGTGTGTGTGTGTGGCAATATGCGAGAGATGTTGTGGGTAAACTTACATTCTGGTTCACTTGAGTCTGTGTGGGTTTCGAGAAGAGGCCACCGAGCAGGCCACCTAACAAGCCGGAGCCTCCGTCGGGCTGTTTAGCGTTCGGATTTGGATTCGTTTTCGGTATTCGGTTTTTGGTTTCATATAATGAAAATGAATATGTACTTGTTTTCGTTTAGAATTGTTCGTTGCATTGCGTATTCCTTAAGATAATTGAGGCGGCGGCGGCGGTCACTCCGCTCCATACTTAATTAGATAAACTCTATTTGTAAATCTGAACAACTCAACAAAGTTCAAAATCTTAGGTATATATTTGATTGATTGGTCAATATTATTATTTTGCTAGTAGTTGCTGCTGCAGTTCAAGACATGCTAATGTGTGAACTATACTCAAACCAACTAAAAACCCAGGAACTGAAGGAAATGATAAGGTTCTAGCATAAGTTGCATGGCATATATCTGGCATAAATATAATCTCCTTGACAAAACCGAAGGAGAGTGAACAGAAAGAAAGTATTGGAAATCAAAATCAAAATCAGGAGTAATTTACATACATACAAGTTCTTTTTTGGGTGGGAAAAGGACTCAATTCAATTGCTTGGTTCTTATCGCAAAGACCGGAGAAGTTCGCAGTTCTTTGACATGTGGCTTTGAGTTGATTTTTCGTGTGAATTTTGTGCGATTGTTTTAATCATTTCTCTCTGTGTATGTATATAATATATATCGTAGGTTCATTTGCAAAACAAATCGACCGAAAGAAGAGGGAAAGTATTTCAAAATAAGAGCAGTCCAAGAAAGAGAGAGAGTGAACGTGTGTGCAAAGGCAATATAAAGTACAAGATGATTAACGAACATACATCGAGTTAGCCATCTTATTCCTCATATTTTCTTATGCAGTCAGGAGAGGTAAATGTTAAAAAAAGAAACTCCTAAGGATAGATACAGAAGTGGAGAGTCCACAGAGGAAACGATGCAATGGGAGAGTTATACAAATGAGGGATCGTGATCTCGGCTAATCTGATTCAATCGTTGTGTCTGAGGGTGCGCGGGTTTACAAGCAGAGTTGGGTTGAATTTCTTTACGATTTTCCATTGGGTGTGATCGGGCGGGTAAATGTAACATAACTTATGTACATTCTTAGATAGGGAGTGAATGTCAGCTTCAAAGTTTTGAAAATTGAAAAGAAACGGAATTTGGAAGAGTTCTCAAACCAATTGCATCGAAATAATAAAACGAAACGAGTCACAGAACATTATTTACAGTGTTAACGTGGGCGGCGGCATCCCTCAAGGAGTCGCACCTTCGCCGGCCACTCACCTGGTGTCCCGGCTGACCGGGCTGCGGCTGCATGCCCTGCTGCTGCATCTGGTTGGGATCGTACTGCCCGTGCTGGTCCTGCTGCCCCATCATGTGCTGGCCCTGCTGCTGGCCCTGCATCCCCGGCATTCCCGGCATACCCGGCTGGCCGGGCATGCCGCCCATCTGCTGCTGCACCTGGCCCTGCATGCCATGCGGACCCTGCGGCAGCTGCGGCCCCATGCCCATCTGATTTGGTCCCCGGCGGGCGATACTGTTGCGCACAGTATCTGCGGGAAATATCGAGAGACAATTATAGGATAATGGATACTCAAATACACACACTCACTTGGTATCAAGATGGGCGCACTGTCGGCCGACTGGGAGTCGCGGGATTTGGTGCGGATGGTGACGGCGCGCGGATTGAAGACGCCCAGCTTGCCGATGTCGATGAGGGCGTGGTCACCGGTGGGCGAGTTGATATCGGTGACCTTCTTGCCATCGGCGTACACAGCATAGCCGGTTACTGGCCCCGTCGAAGTGGGCCTGTTAACCGGCTGCCATGTCACCAGAATGGTGCCGTCCTGCGGCCCGGCCTCCAGCTGGATCTCCTGCGGCGGATCGGGCAGGCCCTTGGTGAGGGTACGGAAGTCGGCATAGGCACCGGGCGCCTCCTCCTGGCCGGGCCTGCCCGGCGGCTGTCCCACGTTGGCCGCGTGCTGGCCGACGGCCCGCAGGTGCTTGGCGCGCACGGTCACCCGGTATTGGGTGCTCGGCGCCAAGCCTGTGATCGTGTGCCTATACATGCCCGGCTTGACGGTGCGCACCTCCACATTGTTCACACACACCACGTGCTGGTGGTTGGAGTTGGCCGGCAGCCACGAGATGACCGCCGAGGAACACGTTATGTGCGAGGCGCGCACCGCCGAGGGGCCCAAGTGCGAGGTGTCCCGCCCAATGATCATGGTGCAGGCGGCATCCCTCGAGGTCTGCCGGTTCTGAGTCACGCTCCGCACGCTAATGCGATGCGGCTGCAGGAAATCGGAGAAACTTAGTTAGTTTATCATAACAGGAATTATTTTTAGGGAGAAATCGTCTATTTAAATCAAGAATAAGTTAGCCGAATTAACAATGAATAATGTTCTTCTTAAATTTTGCATGTGTTGAGTCGTTTTTAATTTAATTGTAACCTTGACAGTTTTAAGATCATTCAGTTATTTTAAAACATAATTTTTTAGTAAAAACGTCAAAGAATATTAGAATATATAATATAATAATTGAAGGACATTTAAAGTATTGCCTTTATCATACTTTGGGGGGCTCATTCCGTGAGGTTTGGCTTAACAGAGGGATATGTAAGTCTCGCTTTGAAACTGAAAAATTGAAATGAGAAGTAGAGTAGCCGATCTTTACGCATTATTTATTTTGTTTAAGGTTCAAAAATAATTCTAACATATATATTCATTTAATAGAAAGAAGTGTTGTGGCTAAGATAGTTATAAAGTTGATTATTCCCAAAAATATTAGTACATGTGACATATATACTTGAATTTAACATGCAAAAATGTAAGAAGATATGGAATGTGGTATTGAAATCCGAATAAATCATCTTGAAACAAGATACAGTGACCTTGTTCAAAGATGGTTCATTCCCAGCCAGGCGATCTTGGATCTTGGGGCTATTTTCTTGATTTTAAAAAGGACAATTCTCTGGTGCATTGGAGGCGCATCTCACCCGCGTGGAGTCCACGCCCTCGATTAGTGCGCGTGTGCGTTCGTTGGCCTTCACGGTGACCTTGAGCACGCCGTCCACGTAGACGTGGTAGCTGTCGATGAGGTTGTAGCCCACTGGCTCCGGCGGCGACCAGCCAATGAGCACGCTCTTGTTCAGCTGCCGTTCCAGCGTTAAGTGCTTGGGTGCTGGAACTGCGGGGAGGAGCAAGAAGTGTGTCATTAGCCAGCTGAGTAATCCCTGGAAAGCGGATCTGGATGCAGTGCATCTCACTAGCACTAGCACGAGTTTACACACACTAAGCCGAAAAGGAACGGGGGTCTAGGTCTACGTTGTGTGGATTAAACGAGTGTATATTTGCTCACATTCATGTCATGCACGGCGACGCGTTCGACGATCGCCACAAAAACCAAAAGATTAAACATGAAAAGCGGCCTCATAGCTAGCATAGTTACCGTTGTCGCTGATGTCGTCCTGGTCGTGCTCCAGATCGGTGTGCGTCTCACTCAAACGTGCCAGGTCCTCGTGGGTGTGTGTGAGCAATGGGTTGTGCGGCGGCAAGGAGGGCAGTGACGTGGTGTCGCACTGCATCGACCCGTCCTCGGCGTCGCGCAGCGTCGACAGCACCGCCTGGTGGAACTCCAGCAGGTCGTCGCCTAGCAAGTACGGCATAAAGGACGGGAAAGCAGTTAGCATGGACTCTGAAAGGGAACGGACAGGTATGAGAAACTCACCCACTAATCGCTGGACAAAGGAGGCGGGCACCAGGCCGCGCCGTCCGTCCAGCAGCTCGGCGTCCAAGTAGCCGCCCTGAGGCTCTCCGCTGGTCCACACTAGCAGATAGTCACCGGCGCACAGGGAGAGCTCGCCCTCAGCCTCCCTGCAAGGCATGGAAAGGAATTTATTATGAGCTCTGAAAATTAACAAATGTTGTAAATCGGCGTATTGGAATTGTGTGATGGGGATGAGGATCCTACAATCATTGCAAAAATCATTTGAAAGGGAAATTGAGAACGTATTTATACGTTAATACCTAAAATAGTTATGCGGACATTGCGTATACGCCATGATGGTCTTTCAGAGTCAATTATATAAAAACTTTGCATTCGTCCATTCATTATAATATGTGAAATACACAAATTTACTTCCTATAAGGCAGTGAATGTGACATATATTTCCAATAGATGTAAATATGTATCTTCTTTAATATGCGTAAATAACGTATACGACATGGTGGTTGACCAGGTTAAGGTATAAAAAACTTTGCATACTTCGAGGCGCGTTATTTTTCTATATTAAATAATACGTCAATGATGGTAACCTATTCTTCTCTCTAAATAAAGACTATCTTTTAGGACGATAAAAGTATTTAAAAAATTGATTAATAATAAATAAATTATATCTTTAGCTTCAGAAAGAAATAACTGAAGTCGGGCTGTAAACTTTTAATATTAATATATTCATTTTAAAAAGTTTAAATGATTGAATGTTGACATGACAATGATTGGTGAATTAGCTGATTTGTTAAGTTTCAACGAAATTTATATAATTTAATTCATATATTTAAACAAAACTTACTCCGGAGGATCATAGGGAAAGCGGGCTATGAACACACAGCAGCGGCCCTTTCCTGGTATATCCAGCATGTCCACCTGTGGTTCGCTGGCTCCGTTCAAGCCATGATTGCGGGCTAAAGGGATTGCAATGGTGGCGTTAGTATGACCTCAAGGGTATATCTCTAGCTTAATCAACTACTCACTGTCCAGATCGAGGGCACCCAGTGCCAGACCGCCGCGATTGTGCATCATCGACACGCTGAGGCCGTCGGTGAACTCGTCCAATCCCCAGTTGCTGGGCGGGATCGGTGAGCAGGGCGAGCTGCGGTTGTAACGCGTCAGCGGTATATCGATCTCATCCAGCATCTTCATCTTCGAAGCCTGCCGCAGAGCGGCTGCCGTAAATGGATACGATGCACTGGAGGCGACGTCCAGAAAGGGCGGCGGTCCATAGGAGCTGCCTAGCGCGCCGGCCGCTCCGCCACTCAGGCCGTACAGCGAGGTGGCGCCCGTTATGCCGCCGGCCCCAGGTCCGGCTCCCAAACCAGCCAGGCCGGTGGCACCCAGTAGGGTGCCAGTATCCAGCAGGCCCAGGTTGGCCATTGAGGGATGCGTCAGCGAGGAGCCGCCGGCGCCCAGGGCCGAGTAGCTGCTCGAGCCGGCGGGCGGCAGATTATGCGAGTTGAGTGACAGGAGGGGCATGGTTGTGCTCTGCAAATTGTACAGTTGTATTGTTCCGCGCTTCTCGTTTCGATATCGATTTCGATTCGATTTCATTTCGATTTTGGTTTTGGTTTTGGTTTCGACGTGTGTGGTTTGTGTGTTCAATTTGGAATTTTCATTGTTTTTTAATTTACAGGTGTGTTTATTGTGGTTGTTGTTGGTTTTGTACAGGTGTAAATACACAAACACGGGATCAGACACACACACGGATACGAATGCAGACATACATATAGATCGATAACAACGATTGAATGACATTTTAAAGTTTGAGTCAATCGCAATCGGTGGGAAAGAAAGCGAGTCATCGTCGGTAAAGAGAGAGAGGAAGAGAGGGAAGACAGAGAAAGAGCACATAAAACGGAAAGAGAGATCACAGATACACGTTTTTATTCGGCTGCTGCGAGCATCCATCGAGTCTAGAGAAAGTCCCTAAAATGTTTTATGGTCTACGCATGATCTGAACTGAACTGAACGTGTTGAGCATGAGTTTCTGCAATGATCTGAAGCCGTTTCCAAGCAGAATTCTGTGTGATTTATGGGTGGCATTCAATCCATCAATCATCATTAAAAACGTCAATCAACAAGTAACGAAACAGCCGTCAAAAACGTAACTCTTTCAAACGATATACAAGACATATGTAAGCTAGGTATTAGTGATGGGTAAAAGCGATAACTATTAAGTTATTGAAGAACTTGGGTCAGTTGCTCACTTAGTTGTTCAGTTTTTCAGATTTCAGTTTCTCATTTTCTCATTTGATTAACTGCTTACTTTTACTTATTTGTGGATTCATTGTTAAAAAACTGAATACCTGAGCAACTAAACCAAAATGAACAATTGTAGCAAACATGTTTACATATTCACTGAAGTGAACAATAGTATATTGCTTTGTTTGCGTTTGCCGCAAACGCTTGAGTTTGTGCGTACACTCTAATAAATATTAGCTTAACTTTTTGGTTAAATATTTCATATTAATAATAATAATAAAACGCTGGTGGTTGATCTGAAAATAATACCTTCCCTTAAAAGTTAAACACATATTTACTGGGGGAAATATTATCAGAATGAATTGTCTTTGATTACAATGACTAATGATAATATATTTTATGGAATTTGGGAGATTATAAGGCTGTTCTTGATGTCTATATAGGTGATTAATAGAGAATGTGATGGAGTTTTTAATGAAGCATGCTGCAAAAGCGATGTAAATAATGCAACTTTAATGCCAACAGGTAACACTGGAAATCGGCTACGAGTATTCACAACGATCTAGTCTGAAATGGGTGTATGTGTGTGATTCGGTGGGTGTTCGCTGTACGCGGTGTGTGTGTGTTAATGCTTATTTTCATCAGTAATGAGACTACAACAGAACGCAATGCGGACAGCGATCAGCGGGCAAAAGCAGATGATCGCTGTGGACACTATATAGTACAGTAAGTAAACGGATCGTAATCCTAATCGTAATTGCAATCGTAATATACATTATGCAAAGCTGCAAAGCTAGAGTAATGGCTGTGGCGTGGCGTGGGCCCAGCCGCTGTTGTTGGTAGTTCATTGCGATCGAAAATAGTTGGTTTACCTGACTTAATGCCGTCGGCATAGCCTTCATCGTGTGAATATTTACCGGCAAGGGTGGAATGCCAGTGATTCCACTCGTTCCGCTCAGCAGCTTCTCCACGGATGTCTGCCCGGCGCCGTATTGCATTGATTGGATGGCATGGCTGCTCAGGCTTGAGGATATGCCGCTGATTGAGTTGGGCACCAGGGCCGATATGGATGTGAGGTGGCCGCCATGTCCCCCATGATGTCCGCTATGTCCGCCGTGCCCGCCATGCCCTCCGTGTCCACCATGTCCGCCGCCACCGCTTACTCCTCCTCCAGCGGCGGCGGCGGCAACAGCAGCAGCGGCGGCCACGCTCTGCGAGCCAACGCTGGCGCCGCTCAAGCTGGTGCTGGCCCCCCCGTTGGCCATTGTGGAGGCCAACGATTGTGGCAGGCTTGAGTAGCCAGAGGACATGGCCGACATGGCGCCTCCGCCGCCACCGCTGCCTCCTAGTACAGCCCGTTTGTAACGGTTCAGTTCTTCTTCGAGTTCTGAAAGCGAGACCCGTTCATGCTCCGTCCGTGACTGGGGCTCTCCGGCGTATCTTCCGCGGTACTCACCACTCTTTGATATGGTTCTAAATTCGCTATTTACCGTGCTCAACATGGAACTGGGCGGCAACGCTGACATGCTGGCGCTGGCCGAGGTGCGGGGCTGCTCCAGCTCGGCCAGCACGCGATTATCCTGCAACGCAAAAGGAAAGCCATTACTGAATGGAAGTTGTACATTAAAACCATCCCAATAACTCCAGTTGATCGTTTGATATATAAACATATAAAATATATGTATATTAGATTCCTTCTGAAGTGCTTATAACTTCTTATTTAATGCTTGTAGCTTTCTCCGTTTTCTTATTATTTGATATAACATAATTCTAAATCAATCCCCTAGACCCTTCGTTCAAATGTTTCAATCTTCCCAACTATCGACAAACCTGTCAAAATGCTAGTAGGTTTTCCCTTTATTATTAGTGCTCGGTCGTATCCCAAGCTGACCAGGCATTAATTTCCTCTTGAAAAAGTTCTAAATTCAACGTAAGCGATCCCAACCGCTCCTGACTGATTTGCGAGAATGAACCGCCAGATAGGAACTGGACCCGAGAACAGGCTGATCCGTAAGGCCAAGAGCTTGGCCTGCAGTCTGGAGGATCTCATAGGCAAGGCCGATGAACTCCTGGTGGAGGCTAAGAACGTGGAGGAGGACATGATGAAGTGCTGCAAATTCCGCGACGAGAACCTGATGAAGCACCTGTCGGAGCACAATAGCGACGAGGTGCAGATGCAGTTGTTGCGTGACAACACCGAACTAAAGGCCACTGCCGAAGAGTACCGCTGTGGAATTGAGCATATTATGGCGAAGTACCGGGAGCACTGCGATGGCGACATGTTCACTGACAGCTACCAGCTGCGGGAGCGCTATATGGCCGGCCTGGCGAATATCGTTCAGAAGCAGAACGAGCGCATCGAGCAGTTAGCGGAAGTGATGAAAGTAATCGTTGACCTGGATGATCGTGCCTCTGATGACAACCAGCGGGTCATCCGCCAGCTGTCCGAGGAAAACGATCAGATGCGCCGCCAGTTGCAGATCAACTGTAGGGACCCGCTGTTTCGCCAGGGATCCCTAAGCTCCAGCGAGAGCAGCACCCAGTTCGAGCTCAGCCCGTCTACCGACCCAGACGCATCCGGGGCAAGTAGCTTGGACAGCTTGGAAAGTTTCTTATCTTGCCTCTCTACAATGGCCAACGACGGTGATTCTGACAACTCCTCCGGCAAATCGGAGGTGAGCCAGCTGGAGGTCACTCGACTTATCGATGAGGCTCTGGCCGAAAGCTTCTCGGAGCCATCGTCCAGTGAGGCCCAGAAGGGAGTCCAAGCAGCACTGGATCCTGAAACTCTGGAGCTACGCCATTAACCTGCAACTTCACTATCATGTGATACATTTCGAAAAGGTTATAGTTCGGAATGGCGATCCGTTTCTCCCTTAGCCTCACAAGTGGAGTCCAACGGTTTCCCATCCCGAAATATAGCTTTTTTCAAATTTGTACTAACAGCATTTAAAAGTTTTTTATCTACAAGGATAAATAATTATTCGCTGCGACATGTTCGATGTTTGTAAAACCTTCTTACTCTAGTTAATTGCTTGATAAAGTTTTACAACAACGCTTTTATAGTTTTCGTTTTAGTAGTTTCTTTTTTCTTTAATTTAAGAACTGGACCTAATAGGAATCTTTACGGAATCTAAATTTAATCCAAAATACAACACTTTATTCTATTATCCTGAAGAGTTTAAACATGCATAAAAGTACATTGTTGCTTACCTGCTCAATCTTTGCCATTATGATATCAATCTCGGAGCCTTGGTCCTGGTGACTGATTGTCGGTGCCCAAGTGACGGTGGAGCCGCTGGCCGATGTGGGAATTGTTGCGCCGGCGCCAGACGCCCCACTGGTTGCCATTCCGGAATGACCACCAGAAGACACTGAGCGCGCCGCCTTGGCTTTCAAGGCCGAGGTCAGTTCGATTTGCAGCTCCTCGCAGCGCACATTTTCCAGCGCAACCTAGAGGCAAGGCAAGGATTAGCAGTTTGCCGGCAGGAATAATAGTTGCGAATGGGTGCCACCTACCTTCTTCTCCAGTTCCCGGGCTCTCGACTGCAGATTCTCCACCGCCTCGGCATCGGGACGTGCGCTGCCGCTCAGATTGCGTATTTGTGCCAGGGTTTCCTTAGGAAGAGAATTTAAAGTAAGGAAAATTGCATTATACCGCTTAAAAATATAATTTAAAATGTAAGAAATATCCAATTAGAAGGCGACACTCACCTGATGCGCCCGCTCGATCTCTGTGCGTCGCATCTCCGCATCGCGCAGCTGCAGACTGAGGGAGTCCAGCATTCCGTTGGGGGCGGTGCCAGCGGCCACGGCAGCGGCCGCCGACTGATGATGGTGCATCGACTCGTACGGCATGCTGTGGTGGCTGCCCCTCGGACGACTGCTACGAAGGGAGACGAAAAAAGATAATCGCACATCAGAAGGGGGTTCGCCATATGATTTATATTCGACAACTCGAGTTGGCCTTAAGTCGAGCCAACTCCGCTTGGCTCCTAAAAATAGTTATTGCTTTTATTATCCTCACACTCTGTTCAGAACCCTACTTATTTATTCATGGGCCTGGCGACTGTGGAAATAGGTCAGCTGTCGGGCTTCTGGCCACGAGAGGCACGGCATGCACGTGTCACTCGAGCGGGTCAGTGCGGTATGGCGAACTTTGAACTTTGGGTTAATTGCCAGCCTGACCGTATTTATCCATGCCCATGCACAGCCTACAAGGTAAAGATTGTCCAGGCTGCTGCCCATATGATCTCTCTCTCAGGCGCTATCTTTGCTGCATATTGCTGGAAGCTATGTCAGCAGTTTAATTAAAATACTAAGTGCAATCTATGCTGCTAAACAATAATTTAATAATTGTCTAAGAGCAGTAAATGGTTTATATATATGTGTACTGTTACGCGCTTCAAAATGAACTAAGCATTACGTATACGCCACCACCACATTGCTCATACGCTGAGTCAATGAAAGGCGCCTGTTTGTCTAGACGGCGGCAAGAACAGATGCACAATCATATATGTATATGTGCAAATATCTATGCATCATTATCGATTCAGTACATCCGGAATCTCTGGATTCCCTTTGCACTTTCTTCCCCAAACGAAAGTTTTATGGAGGATATACCAAACATGAAATCAATTTACCGGAGCCTGCGCCGCATCGATAAATGCTTATTAATACATCGAAGCTCGCAATCATCCACTGCACAACCGACTGCACCGCCTACTCCACCGCCACCCCCTGGATGGGCCGTCAATGCCAGTGCTTATGTGGACCGTTGACATTTAAAAGCTATGACAGCGTTTATCCTGTGAAAATGATGCTGCTGCAGCTCCTGATGCTGTTGATATTGCCTTGCTGTTGTGGTGAAGACCCGCCCCTAGATGGGCGATTGCATGACAGCATCTGGCCGGACCCAAGCGGAAGTCTTTGGCATTCTGCAAAACGCCCTTCCGGCCCAGCCCACTGCAGGATTTTTATTGAAAACTTCAAAGAGGTGAGTGAGTATCTTATAAATGGTTGTGAAAACCAGAAGGTGAGTTTGTAGTTGCCGAGAGCACCAATGTTTAAAGGACTCAAATTAATATGGAATCTTATATTATAAGCAACTCAGAACATTAGATATCATTAGTTCCAGTTACCTTTAATATAAAGAGACCTTCAAGTCGTGGGAAATGAAGAGTTAGAGAGTTTTTAATTATAAATAAATGAAATCTGCGATTTAATAGGGTTACGACTTATGCACTACACGTCATTCTATAAAATCTAATGTTATACCTCAAACAAGTTAAACCACTTTCACTGCGTGTTTTCAGGTAGCCAGCCAGTAATCAGGGTAATTAACACATTAATTGCGCGATTTCTTGGCATTTCACTTATTGCCCATTGCTCTATACTACACTTTATATGTAAATCGTAAATGTTAAGTACTCACTGACACAACTGCAGTGCAGCTCGGCTAGGCTGTGAATGTGAGTGGGAAATGGAAAATGGGAAATGCGAAGTGAGAAAGACGAAAGCAATGGCAAAAGCACAGCCACTAGTTGCTGTTATGCACAGTGCGTCTGTGTGTGTGTGCGAGGTTTACAACTGCAACAACAACAAGAACAATAACAACACTAAGCACGTTCGCCCTACTACTGCTACTGTTACTTTGCTGCTGTTAATGGCTCCACTCCAGCTTTTATGTGGGCGACAGAGACAGCAGTCCGGGACTGTGCGAGAGAGTCGGTTATACGGTGGCCTGCGAGCGGGTCAGAGAGAAAATGTCCCTTCGCAGAGAGAGAGAGAAAGCTAGAGAAAGTGGAGAGAGCGCTGGAATTGGCGCATGTGCAGAGGCTTCTGACATTTAACAGAGCCTGGCACTGAAAAGCCTTGCTGTTAATGTTCGCTAACGGCAAATATGCCAATGTTTGCTGTGTGTGCGTGTGTGGGCGTACATGTGGGCCGCAGGATTTTTTAATTATGATGAAGCGCATTGCAAGCATTTCGCAATTGAAGTAGATGTGGGCAAAAGGCCTTTGTTGTTGATGTGAGTTGCGAAAGTGCACAGAAAACGAAGCACAAAAGTAATTTTAAGATATAATTAACATAAAATTTAAAATATGAATAATGTAACCTACTGAGGGATTATTAAACGGTAGTAATTTCTCCCTTAATCTTAAAAAGCCTAATTGTGAGATTCCAGGATATTGAAATACTTCTCACGGGTGTTCCCCAGCGTCTATATCGAGTCAAGGTGGAAGTTGCATAACTCTGAGTCTAATTCAACGATTACTTCAGCTGGAAATTCAATTTGGATTTCATATTCCCCGGTAAATTAATTAAAGGTCAAATAATAACAGGCCCCTTGAATTGACATCAGATAAATTTGTCAAATTATTTATTTATTTATTAAATGCTATCAAGTTGTATAAAACAAAGAGCTAACTTTTAGATACGAGCATTGGCTGCTATGACCTACCGCTCAGTTGTCAAATTACATATATGTCTTCCAGTTAGGAGTATCTCTCTGTTTTACTTACTTTCAAAATTGTTAACTGTCGGTTGGTACATTTATGGTTTTAAAGTAAGAAAGTTCAGATATAAATTGGAATCTATAATAAATTTTAGTGAGTTTCCCTAAAATTTTCCCCCAGTGCTCCTATACGGCAGTGCTTTTCTTATATTCGCTGTGTCCTTTGTCCGGCAGTTGCCTTAGATTACTATCCGGCCGCTGTCATTTCCTTGTTTGTCTTTAAACACAACAGCAGCCAAAGCCACTTGCCGCTCCTGCCCCCGCTACTGCTCATCGTGTCCTGTGCTGTCCTGGCTGAATTCTCCGTTGCCCAACCATCGCTAGTGTCTGTCTGTGCCTGTCGGTGACTATTTTCAGCGCCCCACTGCTTGCCGCACACTTTCGGGGACTTGAGCAGTGCTTGGCACCATTTATCTCCACACACACATTCCGCACCCGCTTACATACCCTCAAGACATGCACGCATACAGCGAAAGCAGCCTACGTCACGGGCGACATGTTTGCCAAACACGGTGGAAAAATGTTACAGCAACCATAAATTAATCAACGCTTTGGTCGAAGGTCTCCTTTTTCAAGCCATTAATATGCCAAAACCAATTAAATTTTACGATCCCAATGTCCTGTAATTGGAACCATTGGAGAAATTTTTATTGAAATTTCCCAAAACAAATAAAAAATCTGGCATCAAGAAACACATTGCATTATTAGTTAAATAAGAAAATATCTTGGTATTAAACATACATATTTTTCCTACATTAAAAATTGAATTTAAATAAAAGAATTCAAAGTATCCTTTTCTGATAGCCAACGAATACCAAATATACTATTTTCCTATATGTATTTTATTTTGTACATATAGGGAATGTATCCTTCTGATTAACAATTAAACATTTAACGCAGTCTTAGTTCGTACTTCTAGGAAGAGGACACATCGACGCCTGTCTACGCTGTGCGGCGGCTTGAAATTTTAATGAGTTCTTAAAGTGCAGATTAGCCTGAGCTGTAGACTGCGCACCAGGCAACCAGCCTCTCAGGAGGCCCACCAGACCCATGGAACTGGGTTGCGACCAGGCGCTGCTTTACACTCTATTAACCCACATTTTGGTCGTTGCGGCCATCGGAGTAAATTAAATGGAAAATTCCCATTCATTCCGGCCGGAGCCACGTTATCTAACCGGGAGATTGAGTGGGAAGGGGGCGTCACCTCGATGTCTTTATTTCTGCACAACTTGGCGTATGCGTAACCGTTATTCAATATGCAAGCGTCAGACGACAAAATGAAATATGTAAAAATCGTAATTAAAACAATATTCACTAACTTTCGGTGGTTAAAATAAGCTGCAATAAGACTGTATGACACAGACCAGGCAACTTTTGGTGGCAACACAAACTACGGAAAACTAATTTAAAAACTTTTTTCTTTCGTTTTTAGCGCCCTAACTTTGATTTACTCCGAAATGAAGTTGCCTGAGAAGCGATAAAAGACCGGAGAATAAAAGTTGAGACTGCACAATGACACTTTTCAACCCGGTGTCCAATGTTGAATGACAAACTGGCAGGTAAATGCAATTAATTAACATAGGGCGTCTGTTACCTTGACAAATTGTGAAAAATGGAAAAAGAAAATTAAAAATAGTTCCAGATCGAAGCGAATATTTACTACACACTTCCCGGCAATGATCAGGAAAATTTAAAAAGTCCATTTACCTGTAATGGCCTAATGAGCTGACGCTTAATTAATTGAATGCTCACACACTCGGTACAAGCACATTACCATTAAGTGCTCCTAATTGCGGCAATTACAGCTGAGGAACATTGCGAACATTTACATGCATAAATAGTTCAAGTGCTCTAGCCTCGAGTTGTAAAAGCAAAGCGCGCTCTGAAAACCGAAGCAGAAACTTTTTAAAGTCAAGCAATTACATTTAAGATGTTGGAAAAGTTCATTATCCTTCTGATGGTTTGACCTCAATCGCAGAGCCAAGGAAAAAGCGGAACCAGAACACGAGCACAAAAACTATCTCGCCTATTTATAGTTATAGCGACACACTCACTGACACAGACACAGGCAGGGGCAGGGGCACACGAATTTCGTCGCTTCTGGCGCACAATATACGATAGAAAAATCGTAGCATAGTTATATGGAGCATGGTGATGGCGGATGGTGGTGAAATAGGAACTCCCCGCCTGTGGGAATCTCATGCGGCCACTCAACCATGGTCGCAGCTTGGCTGGCAGTCCAGCATATAAATTATTGAATGATTGCCAGATGTCAAAATTGGCCAAACGAAAACGATTAATCCTGCCCGAAACTGAAACTAAATTGTATTGGTTTTTCTTTTCCATTAAAAGGAGAGCATTTCCTGTTATTTATTTCCAGATCTTTAAATTCAAAGAGGGTAATTTAATATAGTTTATCGTTTCGGACTGTTTTCACAAAATCACGCATACGACACGTGGGTCTGGCCAAATTAAGCTTCTGCTTTTTTAACTGCACCAACTCCCAGTAGGTTAAATGAGTGTTAAGTACAAATTATTAGGCTTTTTTCGCAGATAAATCACTTCATGAAAACAAAATATCCGCATTTGGCTGAATATCTATTGGATTAGGTTAGGTTTTAATGACTTTGAGCGCGTTAATTTAGATCATAGCTAAAATCTGCTTCCAATAAATACATAAATATAAATACATTAATAAGAAATAAACAAAATCACAAATCGAGGTACGAAAAGATATAAGCCTAAAGTTAACCCTTTATCCGGCATGAAAACGGATTTTGATGCGGTTTTTGTTATTCGATTGATATTCGAAAATAAAAAATACAATTGTTTTTCGTTTTTCCAGATTTTGAGTTTTAGCCGATTTATTGAAGAATATATATTTGTTGC